>NW_021025168.1:174393-211583 GCF_004153795.1 Camellia sinensis
CCGAGGTAACACCCCCGGAATCACCCGACTCTAACAAAACAGGACTGACTTGATACAACAAGACAGACCCTTAATCAAAAAGACCGACTCAAAACAAAGAGATAGACTCAAAATAAAACCACAGAACTGACTCAACACCCAAGTCAGAAGCTACAAAAACTAGTATTCACAAATGCTCAAAACAGTGCGTGCCACACGCCACATCTAGAGTAAACTGAGTGCCGTCCGCAGGTGGTTCATCCCTTGATCACATCACATTATCCCCCACAAGTTCACTAATCAAGTGCCGATAGACTTTACTGAGCTGGTGCGGCGATGACCTTCTTATCAAACAGATCTTGTACATCGTGGCGAAGATGAAAGCAACTGTCAGTGTCATGACCGGTTTGTTGATGGTACGCACAGTACTTAGTCTGGGCATGCTTTGGAGGGAGAGGATCGGGTAGAGGCCGTTGTTCCAATGGTTTTAGATATCCCTTTCGGAGTAAGGTCTCCAGAGCCTTTGACAAAGGCATATAAAGTGGGGTAAAAACCCTCTTGACTCGAGGCGGATATTTGGTTTTTTGTGAGCTACTTCCAGATGCACCGGTGAATGGGGTAGTTGTTTTTGATGCGGTGGTGGTAACCATGCCCACATCAGAAGATCTTGCAGCTGCATCACCGTTGGTGGTCGCATTCGAACTGCGGGAAAACGCCCTCCTGGGCTGCTCCTTCTCCTGGTCAAGAAAGCCCTGCTTCATAGCGTCCTCGATCTGTACTCCCATCTCATGTAAGTCTGAAAAGGTGGGGAAGGGGAGAACGATCATTTTCTACATAAGCTTGGGCTGGAGATTGCACACAATCATCCGAATTTGATCTTTGTCAGTGGGCCTAAGGGTCATCATCGAGGCCTTGGCCCTTCAGCGGGCTACGAAATCAGAAAAACTCTCCTTAGGCTCTTGCTTTGTTGTCTCAAGATCACGGGTTGTGACCTCGATTTGCGTGTTATAGGAGTATTGCGCAACGAAGGCCTCGGCCATCTCACCCCAGTTCCGTTTGACATCATCTTCTAATTTTGCGTACCAGATAGCGGCCACACCCGATAGGGTCCGGCCGAATAATGAAAGTTTCTACAGCCTGGTGAGGCCCATCGGCCTTAGTATGTCCGAAAACAACCGGAGGTGCACTATGGGATCGCCAGGTCCGTCAAATCGGTCGATATGTGGCATCTCAAATCTGTCCGGCAGCGTCACAGCTGCGTTGGTATACCGGTCCTCAATGTCCGGAATGGATTTTACTCCCTGAGATTTCTTGAACATCTTTTCTAGCTTGCTCACCTTCAGTGCTGTAGGGTCTAACTCGAACTCAAAGGGTGAATTCGGCAGGTTGATCGGTGCTTTAGACAGCTGGGGTAAGATTAGGGGGAGAGCCGGTCCTATCGGAATGTTCGTATCTCCCTGGACATTTGGTGCCTCCTCGGGTGCTGGAACTCCTGGTGGGGGAGGGGCTTGGTGCGAAGCAGATGCTCCATCTTGCTATTGCAGCCTGGTGATTAGCTCAGCTTGCTGGGCCATGATCGCAGCCTACTGTTTGGCAAATTCTGCCTGACGGACAGCGTCTTGCTGTATGAATTTCATACTTTCTTGAAGTTGACGCATCATTTCCTCCATCCCTGCCATGTTTTGTTGTTCCGGCTGACTAACTGGTATATTTATCTCTGTGATAAAAACTGAGGCCTCAGCCTAACTATTTACTGGTGGGGTGAATAAGGGCCACTGATCTGGTAATCGTTGAACCGGTGATCTGTGCCTAACTGGCCCTTTTACCCTGCCTCTGGCGAAAGAATACTGATTTCCCTTAAACTGAATCTCTGACCTGACAAAGTCTATCAGCACTAGTCCAATGTACCCGGGGGATATCGGAGCCTTCTGAAGCTATGGTTCCCAGACTACCCCCTGCAAAAGAGAAAACAGACAGCATCTCAGCCTGATTTCGCCAAAACAGATTTGAATCTTTACTGAATTCTGCCCCAAATTCTGCCTGTAAACCGATACCCTCAGGTAAAACTGATTGCCCCAAAATACTGATGCCCGCAGGCCTGATACTCAGACTTGCAAACTGATACACACAACCTGTAAAGACACACTCTGACAACACATAGCAAGCAAGTAAGAGCCAAAACACCCCTATGTTGGGGTAGGGTTTCCCTGTCCTATTTTGTCAGGAGCTAGGGTTTCACTACGCACGCAGCGGTTTTCAAACAACCTAACATCGGGTAAGCAACCTGTCCTAGTTTGGAATAGTCACTACGGATTTCGATATGCACTAGGTCGAATGGTCGAAAAGGGTGCCCCGGTAAAATCGGGGTTTGTGTTCCCATACTGTCAGAGCCCACAACCGGTCAGCCTTATGGGATGCTTTGACAAAGTCAAGCCTCCGGCAAACCGTTCGGGAATGGCAGATGGCAAACATGGTGTCCTAGGCGCACCAATGCACATGCAATGCAAAGAAACACATAAGTGAAATCAAAACAGGATATCACGAGTTCGAGTCAAGCTCTCTAAATCCCCAGCAGAGTCGCCAGAAACTGTAGACGTCCCCGAACGCCCCGGGAGGACGAGTCCCCCCGTTCTGTTCGTTTTGGGCTCACTACAATTCGGACTCTCAAATTGTCACGATTCTAAATCTGAACCAAAGAGTCCAAATCCGGCAAATCGTTTTGAGAAACCAGATTTTTAGAAAAAAGTGCCAAACATGGACTGCTTTGCCAGAAACAGAGTCGCCACCTAAATATTTTATTTTGGGGAACTTAGGAAATCCTGACTCGGTGCCAAAGGCCACGTGTCCGTCATCACCAAAGTTGCCTCGGCTCGGGAGCTTGGGTACGATTGGGGAAAGTCAGCTATGAGCACCCCCTCTCGCCCGATCCTAAGATCGGCCTCTACTAATCGTGATATCCGTTTTTGAAAACGTTATGTGTTCTTGTTTCGGTTATTAGCCTAGAATTACTATGTTATGCGCACAGTAAACAAGTATAGACTAAATCACCTGAATTGGAACAAAACATTTCATGCTTGTTTTGAAAATGGTTTGCTACTCGCAAGTAGGTTGAAATGCAGGTTTTGCCACCCTTAAGTGGGCTTTAGAAAAGATGGTTTTGCCACTATCTAGTGGGCTTAAAACTCACAGTTTTAATGCATTATCCCAATTTAGTTAATTCAACCTCCATTCACAGGCATTCAAGCAGTTATATCACATAAGCAGCTAGCCTCATGGTAAGTATGTTGTCATGCAACATCACACCATGCAAGGATGCTAAAGCATGAGAACTTCCGAGTATTCGAGCCAAAATAGAAATAGTTAATAATCATATGCTGATCCTCGTTCATGTTAAGATGCTAATGCAAACATACAGATGCAAACTACAATAGGCTCGGCTATTCTAGGATGGCAATGTTGACTGATGCTACAACTAAATGTATTCAACTTTGAGAATTGAAATACAAAATTGAAGTTTAGTATGTGCGCCAAGCCGGTGCGTAAGACGAATGTATGGATGCACGATGCTTATCATATGTATGCTAATTCGAAACAATGCCCTAGGGCTACCATCAAAAAGCTAGTAAATAAAGGAAGAAAGATGTGGGATTGGGAGAACAGGTAAAGTTGGTGGCCGCAGCCTCGCCTCGGGTGCGTGAATGATGTTGCTTGACTCGTCTCGCCCGGAATCGCTGCATAGCACTGTTGCCCTCTGTAAACACTGCTTTGCTGTCGAGGACTGCAAAGTCAAGGATAATGCCTCTTTGGATGCTGGGGGTAATACGACCAAGTAGAAACGCACGATCGAGGAGATGATCACCGACCACTGAAGGTAAGCTATCGGCCAAAACATGTTTTGCCAGCTCGGCAACCAACTCCTGCCGGCGGCCAATTCTTCCTGCTGAACCTTGCAGCTGGCAGCTAGCAGAGGGCAAGCACGTGTTATGGCATGGAATTTCAAGCAAATGTATGCGCGGGCACACTCCCTATCATGCAAGGGACTCAAGGGAGCATGACCCTCGACCCTCGGGCCATCAATTATGCATGATGGCCTAAGAGGCCAAGTTTTGCAACTTTGATATCAAATGAAATGCAAGCACAAAACACATCAAAGGGCCCCAACCCCTATCATGATTGATCAAGAGGCAAGGGATGCATGCTCAATGAAATGCAACCTAGGCATGGAGGCTAAGTATGCAACATGAACATACAAATGAGTAATGTATACTAGGCATGCAACCTAAACATGTAAGCAAACATGGCATGCAACAACATGCGATGATGGACTTAAACTAATATGGATAGCTCGCAAGCATGCCAGAATCAGTGACCATGTGATGAAAATGAGGCAACCAAGATGCATGCAAACATGCACAATGCAATGGCCTCGAGTCTAAGGCACAAAACACAACTCCACAAGGGCATTGAAAGGATGAATTATGGCATACAATGGCATATGTTCCAGCATTGAAGTATGATGCTAAACAGCCCCGAAACATGGAAAATGGGCACCCGATGCATGAGATGAACCCCGAAACTCGAAACTAGGCACACAGAATGACTTATAGCTATACAAAGCATGCATTATTTGATCATGAAGCATGAAAACAGAACCAAGGTAGTCCCAAAATATGAACATTTCTAGTTCAAAGCATGGCCAGAAAGTGCTAGCAAGATGGACTAAAGTAGCATGCAACTTTGGCTAACAAACATGGTTTACATGGCAAGTGCATGAAGCATATGGAATCTCACCAAACTAGAAAAAATCAGTGAACAAAACATGTGAAAATAGGCCTAAATAACCTGAAATGAAGCCAACACATGCAAAAATGATGAGCTCCTTTAGAGGGCTATACAAGGGATTCTTAAGCACATACAAGATGGACACTTAGCATAGCCAAATCAACTCTGAAAATCAAATATGATAGTCCCAAAACTCACCAAATTAGCCCTGAAAAGGGACTTCAAAGCATGCAAGATAGGGTCTCTTTGGAAGGCCAATAAGGCCACCAAACAAGAGAAGGAGAGAGGGGTCACCCCCCTCTGATTTTGGCCTTCAAGAACACACCTAAGCCACTGAAAATCCACTGGGTTTCAGTGGCTAAGAGGCCAAATCATGGCCAATGCAAGTGCTCACAAATATGGCTCAAAGCATGAAGAAATAAGGCATGTAAGGAAGGAGATGACTCCAAACAGCAAAGTGGCCTAATCAAAATCAAAGAGGAGGTCAAAACCTGACTTTTTTTAGTTTATAGAAAACCTCGAAAATATTCACAAGTAGGGTTAAAATAGCTTGCAAAAATGGCCCTAAAAAGAGAAATAGGAGACAAGAGGTAGTAGATGGCCTCAAAAAGAGGAGAGACCATGAACAAAGTTGAAGAGGGGCTCAAAACAAGACAGTTCATAGTTTATGACCAAGTCAAAAACAGCTCACAAATAAGCCTAAAATATCATGCAAAAATAGGCCTAAAAGAGAGTTTAAACACAAAGGGGGAGGAGGAGACCTCAAACAGAAAGAGGTCCTTGATCAAACATGAAAAGGAGCTCAAAATATGACTATTTACAGTTCAGGTCGGTGCCCAAAAATGTAAGCAAAAGGAGCTAAAATATAGAGCAAAATAGTGCAAAAAAGGGGAACATAGGAGCTTACCCTTGTAGAACAACAACACAGCAGCTTTTGGTCCAAGGGAATGAGCTTCTAGCCTCTGGAAATCAGTCTCAAGTTGCTGGAATGGGGTATGGAGGTTGTAGGCTATGAGTGGTAGTGTAAAGGGGGGCAAGAACCTTAGGGTTTGAAGGGTTTGGAAGAGAGAGATAGGGAGGGAGTTGAGAATTTTTGAGAGAGAAAATGTTTCTCTTCTTTTTTTCTTCTTTCCAAGTTGTGTCTCTCTTCTCCTTCCTTGTATTATCTTTGAGAGAGCTTGATTGATATAGATATATCAATCTGCAGCCCCCTCAGAAGTCCCACGTCCAGGCATGGGCTGGGGTATGGCCTGGAATGACAGCTGCCAGCTGTCTACAGAAATATCTGTTGAAAACCACATTTGGCCGGCCGGCCGGCCATCAAAGTGGTCGACCGGCAGTCAAATTGGCCGGCCGACCATCACATTTGGCCGATTGAAAATCAAAGCGGCCGGTGGGCAGGAGACTTGGTCGACAGGCTCCCCCCTTTCCTCAGGAACACATCCACAAGCTCTTGGTGCAAAACCAGACACAAAGCAGTCGAGCCGAGAGATTCTGAGGCAAGGCGCGCAGCAGAGGCCTCCGGGAACTCAAGACGAACACAAACAAGGAGGATCACCGAGTGTTCAAACGGTGACGTCCAAGTCTTGAGGACGGTCAAAAATGGGGTGTCTACAGCAAGAAATCTCGCTCGAGCAAAGAAACAAATTACAAAAAGCTCGCTCGAGCGATGAGACCAAAATCTGGGCAACAACAATCTAACCCAACTAACAACCAACTTGTTCCAAACTCGCCCAACAAGTTCTAAAACTCAAACACCAAGGGCCAAAGGGCAAAAACAAGACATGGATACAATATTCACTCACGAAACCCAAGTTGGAATCACAATGAAGGCCGAGGCAAAACTGGGATTGCTATAACCTCCCCCCTTAAAGAATTTCTTCCTCGAAATTTTTGTACACGTTTCAAAACTATGATTACCTAATTTTCAAATGATTACAATTCAATTCACGACATCATGACTGTAGACACGCCCGAACATCCCAGGGATCCGCGGGAGAAATAGGGGCGCGGGAATCCCGTTTTGTTCATTGGGCTTACTACTACAGTTTGGACTCAAATGCCACGGTTCTGAATCTAATCTCGCAAAGTGCAATGCAAGACCGAAAAATCACCAAAGAGTCCAAATTCGGCAAATCATTTTGGAAAACTGATTTTTATAAAGAAGTGCCAAACATGGACTGCTTTGCCAGATACAGAGTCGCCACCTAAATATTTTGTTTTGGGAGAAATTTAGGAAACCCTGACTCGTGCCTAAGGCCACGTGTCTGTCATCAAGTTGCCTCGGCTCGGGAACTTGGGTACGAGAGGGGAAGGTCATACAATGAGCCCCCCTGCTCGCCCGATCAAAGATCGGCATATTCTAAGCATGATATCTTGTTTTTGAAAACGTATGTGCTCTTATTCCGGTTAATTAGCTAATCTTACTATGTGATGCGCATAGCATACAAGTATAGACTAGATCGCCTAATTTGGAACAAAACATTGCATATCCGTTTGTTTGGGAATAGTTTGAAGTTTGCTACTCACAAGTAGGCTAAATTCGGGATTTAATGAATTGTTCTAATTCAAGTAATCCAACCTTCACCCACAGGCATTCAGGCAATTAAACATTTAAGCAGTTAGCCTCATGGTAAGCATGCTATTATGGCAATGCTGACACACATGCAGTATGCTAAAGCGTAAAAGCTTACTTGGTACTCCGAACCAAAATAATAGCTAGTTAGAAATCATGCATGATCCTAGCTATATTAAAATGGCTAATGCAACACACACAAAATGTAACTAGAAATAGGCTCAGCTATTCTAAAATGGCATGTGAATGCTATACTTGATAATCATGTATTCAAATCGGTATTGAAATACAATGCAGTTAGTATGATGCGCCGTGCCCGGTGCATGCAAGACAGATGATTGGATGCACGCATGCAAAGCAAAAGGTATGCTAATTGAAAATGACCTAAAACTAACCATCAAAAGCGGTTAAGTAAAAGGGAGAAAGAAATGGGAGTTGGAAGACATGCACACACACACACACCCTTATTACAACATATGCCCGCTCGACGGAGGGTCTGAATGAATAATACAAACTGACTAATTAACTAACTAACAAGCTAATTACTTATTACATAATCGAATGAATAACTAGCTACAACTAATTATTACAAAACTTTATTAATTAACAAATTTACTAATTAAATTACAAATTCGAATACTAACTAACAAGTAAGCATTAAATCAGGCTGCTCCAGCTCTGTTTGAAGAAGAAAAGGATGCATGCTCGCACTCGATTTCTTGCATCGAAACACCTTCCCGTTGCTCTCCTTGAGGCTTTGCTTGCAGGGTGTCTTCTAGTGCTTGTTGCTGAAACTTACCAAAACACTACTGGGAAGTGCACCAGTGGCCTGCCGGCCCTGAGGAGCCTCTGCCGACCCCACTGCCGACCAAGAGTAGGTACTGTCGGCCAAGAATGAAGGACTGTCGGCCAACAATAAGAGGGTGTTGTAGACGTCCCCCGAATGCCCCGGGAGGGTGAGTCCCGTTCTGTTCACTTATGGGGTCACTACAGCTCGGACTCTCAAATTGTCACAGTTCTTAATCTGAACCAAAGAGTCCAAATCCGGCAAATCGTTTTGAGAAACAGATTTTTTGAAAAGAAGTGCCAAACATGGACTGCTTTGCCAGATACAGAGTCGCCACCTAAATATTTTTTTAATGGGGAAATTTAGGAAACCCTGACTCAGTGCCGAAGGCCACATGTCCGTCATCACCGGAGTTGTCTCGGCTCGGGAGCTTGGGTACGATCGGGGAAGGTCAGCTATGAGCACCCCCTTTCGCCCGGTCCGAAGACCGGCCTCTACTAACCATGATATCCGTTTTTGAAAACTTTATGTGTTCTTATTCCGGTTATTAGCCTAGAATTACTATGTTATGCGCACAGCAAACAAGTATAGACTAGATTGCCTAATTTGGAAATAAGCATTGCATATCCGTTCGGTTTTGAAAAGCGCTTTGGAATTTGCTACTCGCAAGTAGGCTAAAATACGGATTTCAACGAGTTTTTCCAGCTCAAACAATCTAACCTTCACCAACAAGCATTCAAACAGTTTATCACATAAGCACTTAGCCGCATGGCAGGCGTACTGTCATGGCAACACTCACACGCATGCGGGATGCTAAAGCATAAATACTTACATCGTACTCCGTGCAGACATGCACACACACACACACCCTTATTACAACATATGCCCACTCGATGAAGGGTCTGAATGAATAATACAAACCGACTAATTAACTAACTAACAAGCTAATTACTTATTACATAACCGAATGAATAACTAGCTAAAACTAATTATTACAAAACTTTATTAATTAACAAATTTACTAATTAAATTACAAATTCGAATACTAACTAACAAGTAAGCATTAAATCAGGCTGCTCCAGCTCTGTTTGAAGAAGAAAAGGATGCATGCTCGCACTCGGTTTCTCGTCTCGAAACACCTTCCCGTTACTCTCCTTGAGGCTTTGCTTGCAGGGTGTCTTCTAGTGCTTGTTGCTGAAACTTACCAAAACACTATTGGGGAGTGCACCAGTGGCCTGCCGGCCCTAAGAAGCCTCTACCGACCAAGAGTAGGTACTGTCGGCCAAGAATGAAGGACTGTCGGCCAATAATAAGATGGTGCCGGCCACTGGTGTGCTGTGACACCAAGCTGCAGCAAAGCACAAAATAGAGGAAAAGGGAGGGTCTCTCAAGGGTATGTACGCACTATGCCACTCCATATCATTTGCAAACATCAATGGAATAGGCATCATTGGATCCAAGACCATCAATCGCGCATCTCAATGAGTGATGGCCAAAGATCCAACATGTGCAAATCTCAATAAATGCATGACAAATAAGACACCAAGACCATCTCCTTATCATAAGAAATCAAAGGAAATGGAGACCGAGGGAGATTGGCTCATTTCATCACTTCAAGTATGAAATGAGCCAATGTTCCTCGCATTCAATACGATATTTGATTGAACACAATGCGAAACATGGAAACAACATGATATGCAAACATGTTATGTAATGTAACTAGCATGCAACAATATGCAATGCACCAAGCATGCAACAAGTATGCAACAATGTACCAAACGTGCAACAACATGCAATGCACCAAGCATGCAACAACATGCAAAAATGTACCAAACATGCAACAACATGCAATCCACCAAGCATGCAACAACATGTGATGTAACAAGCATGCAACAACATGCAAAATGGACTTAACATGCAACAACATGCAATGCACCAAGCATGCAACAACATGTAAAATGGACTTAAACTAAAATGGGCAGACCTCAATCATGCCCAAATCAGTGGCCAGTGGTGTTGAAATGATGGCATTAAAAGGCAAGGCAGACATGCATGCCAATTGGTTCAAGGATCAAAACACAAAAATGTGAATCTTAAGGACACTTAAAGAGTGACAAGCATGGATATATGACAGCACCATAAGTTCTGAAAACATGCATGAAATGGTGCCAAATAGCAAAACAAACAAAGCATACAAGAAAGCTTAAAGCTCGAAACTAGCAAAGGGACTTAAGCCATGGCTATACAAAGCAAGCCTCAAAGGGACAAGGGCATCCAAAACAGTCCCAAGGCAGGTCGAGGTGAGACTAAAAACGTGCTTGAACCTAGTCAATATAAGCTAGAACAACAAGCCAATAACATGAAGCATACAAGGCTACAAAAAAGGGAGGGGGGGTTACACTACACCCATTAAAACCAAACATGGCATGACTTGGACAACATAAACCAAAGTTACATCATGATACAACAAGATCAAAAATGCACTGATATGATGACCCAAAGGCCTAGGCTTGATAGCATGCACAATAATTCTTTCTTGAGACATAAACAGCCAAACCTCCAAGGCATTAAAAGAATGGCAAGCACAAGTGTATGGCCATGGAATATGCACTGATATGATATTTTAAATGATGCCAAAGTATGCAAACATCACAAGTATGGCATGGTAGGGGCCTCAAAACTCAAGGCTAGCCAAAACATTTGCACTATAGTTATACAAAACATGAGTGATATGACCATTGTAGCCCAAAATAGTCCTAGAAAAGCCCAAAATATGAATAAAATCATGCTGGAGCAAAGCTGGAATGATGAGCCAAAACAACATGCATACAAGGCTAGTAAACAAGATTCGCACTACAAGTACATGAGCCACTCAAGAGACAACCAAACCAGCCCAAATCAGAGTTATGACATGTCAAATGATGATAAAAAAACCTACTGAAATGGAGCTAATACATGCTAGCAAGACATGCTACTTTGATGAGCCACAAATGGGATTACACTACACATACAAGAAGCATGCATAAGGTGACCAAACCAGCCATGGAAAGAGTCAAGGCAGGTCCTGAAAGTCACAAAAAGGTGCCTGAACTAAGCCTCAAAAGTATAGAGATGCATGCTCCTTTGATAGGCCAATAACTCAAGCAAACAAAACAAAAAGAGAGGGGATCACCCCCTCTGATTTGAAGCCTCAAAGCCACATGCCTACCACTGAAAATCCACTGGATTTCAGTGGCTAAAAGGCCAAACAAAGACTAACCCAAAGACCTTAAGGCATGGCACAAAACAAGGCCAAACAAGGCACACAAGAGGGTTGTACACCCTAAACACCAAAGAGACCTTAAACAATCATCAAAAGCACTTAAATATAGAACTTTTTTCAATTGAAAGCAAGGCCTAAAACAATATGCAAGGATGGCCAAAATGAGATACAAACAAAGGCTTAAAAGGGAATATACTCACCCTTGAAGTCCAATTTCGAAACCAGCAATCTTAGGGGCCAAAAACCAACTTTCAGAGCTCAAGTAACATTCCTAAGAACCTCAGCCCAAAAGTGGTGGCGTATCACTATGTGTTGTAGTGCAAAAGTGAAAAGAAAATGGACTTTAAGGCACAAAACCAACAACAATAGAGAGAGAGTGTGTGAGAAATATATATATAGAGAGAGATATATATATCTCTTCAAAAGTTGCTGGACCTCTGCTGTAGAGAAGGAGCCTCTCCTTATATAGAGGAAAGCAATGCAAAGCTTGTTCAACAAGCTTGGCAAGGGCTTCATCCTTCCATACATGTATGGCAGAGGGATGAGTGGAAACCAACTGGCTTAAAATATCTTGAGTGAAACCTGCTGAGACAATGTATTCTGCCGGCCATCAGTGGTGGCTGGCAGTGCCTCATTGATGGCCGGCAGGCTTCATCAATGGCAGGCAGGGAAAAATGCATGGCCAGCAGGGCCAAAAGGTGGTTGGCAATGCACTTTGAAAATCATGCCAAAAAGGCCAACACATGGTCCAAAAATGAGACAGAAAGA
This sequence comes from Camellia sinensis, assembly GCF_004153795.1. Classification (NCBI taxonomy): domain Eukaryota; kingdom Viridiplantae; phylum Streptophyta; class Magnoliopsida; order Ericales; family Theaceae; genus Camellia; species Camellia sinensis. The sequence goes on from NW_021025168.1 coordinate 186,547, forward strand.
AAACAGGGTTTGGAAAGCTCAAATCTGTAACGCTCTGTTGCGAACTCGAATACTCAACGAGCAATCGAACCTGTCATTGGATGTACCTGCAAGCATATCCAAGTCTTGAGGACGGTCAAAAATGGGGTGTCTACAGTTGCCCCTCTTTGACAGAACTCGAAAGTCACAAAGTGACGGAGTGAATGTCAAAGCCCAGAGACGACCCATTTTTGACAAGGCCGAAGACTCAGCCAAACATTCAATATAACCAAACAGAGATGTGCCCACAGGCTGGGGCAAAATCCAAATGACATGCATGATGCAAAGAAAGCTGTAATGAAGCATTTATGCAAAATAAATACAACAATTTAAGCAAGGTGACAAGTTGTAAAATTCTCACACATTTTAGCAGAAAGGATGTAAGAGAATTATATAATTCTCACTGCGGCTCACGTGGGGAATACAATACCGTCGGGTTCGTCTGGTCGTGCCAGCTTCGAATGAACTGTACATACAATATCGTGCCTGCAAAAGAAAGAAACTTAACAGGTACAATATAGTTAGCAACATGCATAGCAATGCAAGTGAAAAGTGCGTAATAGCGCAAGTGGAGGGGGGGCATGACAATGCTGGTGAAACGTACATAACAATGCAAGTAGTGTGCATAACAATGCAGGCGAAACGTGCGTGACAACGCAAGTGAAGTGTGCATAACAATGCGGGTGGAACGTGCGTGACAACGCAAGCGAAGAGGTGCATAACAATGTAAGTAACATGCGTGACAGCGCAAGATAGATGTGCATAGCAATGCAAGTAACGTGCATGACAGCGTAAGATAGATGTGCAAAACAATGCAAGTATAATGCGTGACAGAGCGAGATAAATGTGCAAAACAATGCAAGTAACGTGCGTGACAGCACAAGATAGAAAAGGTGCATGACAATGCGAGTGACGTGCATGACAGCGCAAGATAAAGAGGTGCATAACAATGCAAGTAAAGTGCGTGATAGCGCAAGAGAGAAAAGTGTGTAACAGCGCAAGTAAAGTGCGTGACAACGCAAGATATGAGAAGTGCGTAACAACGCAAGTAAAGTGCGTGGCAGCGCAGGATACAAAAGTACGTAACAACGCAAGTAAAGTGCGTGACAGTGCAAGATACAAAAGTGCGTGACAGCGCAAGATAGAAAAGTGCGTAACAGCGCAAGTAAAGTGCGTGACAGCGCAAGATACAAAAGTGCGTAACAGCGCAAGTAAAGTGCGTGACAGTGCAAGATATGAATGCAAAACAATGCAAGTAAAACACATGCATAACAGCGCAAGTTATATATGTAAAACAATGCAAGTAAAAACATGCATAACAGCACAAGTAATATATACAAAATAATGTAAGTAAAAACATGCAGATGCTTAATACAAAAGGCGAATGCTAGGTGACAACAAAAGCATGCTTGATAAAGACATCTCGAAGGCAACTTTCGGTTTACCTCCTAGAAGGTTTATGATGCATCAAAAGGATACACCTTGTACACGTTGACGAGAGATAACCACCGTATATTGAGAACATGATTCCGGGCTTCCACGGAGGCATTTTGAATCAAATTTTGAACACTCCTCGGAATTATTGGAACCCAAGTTCACATACCAAGGTAAAACAGGCACAGGAAGCTGGTGGAGGATTGCCGGCCATCAGTAACCAGTGTCAGCCATCAATGAAGGGGCGCCGGCCATCGATGTGTCCCTACCAACCGTCAGTGGCAGATTCGGCCATTTTGGTCATTTCGGCCATGGGTCTTTAAATACACCCAAAATCACTTCATTTCCTCCACACCTCTTGCACAAGAATCATTTCCCTTGCTCTCTAGGTGCGCCTTCTCTCTAGATTCGCATATTCTACGTGTTTCCCAACACCCTAAACAACCTTAAATCGGTAAAACCTCTTTGTTCTCTTCGATTTGAACCGATCAGAATTTGAATCTGAGGTGTCCTTCGTCATTTCCACCATTCAAGGATCATTTCCCCCGAACTTCTCTCGAGGTTAGTCTGCTTTTCCGAGTTTTCATCTTTATTTGAACTTTTCTCTCTCCTAGGGTTTGGTTTGTTAAAACCTCACCATCTTGCTCATTTTTTTTGCTCATTTCTGTATCTATTTCAGATGGCCGATGACATTTTGCATGATGGGGGTTTCCCTGCACTCCCTCCAGCGGAGCTTGCTGCAGACTTTGCAGCTGAGCCGGAGGTTGGGCCTCAGCCTTTACCGCCTAGTATCCGTCCTTTTGATCCCGCGAGGTATCACCCAGAGACTCATAATATACCAGTGGCGGGAGGCATCTATGCCTTTACTGATTTGGATGAGGACACGCCAGACGACCTCTTGCTGAGGGAGCCGATGTCTCATTTGTCACCCATTGCTGTGGAGGTACCAATTCTACTTTTCTGCAGCTTTACTTTCAATTATTTGCATTTCTTGCACTGTTTTGACCTGTTTGCTTCACATGCTTTGATCTGACTGTATTTCATACATCGTTGCTCTGCATTTAACTGTATTTCACACATCACTGCCTTATATGTACTCTATACAACTGTACCTCAGGCACCACATACTCTGAATTCAATTGTATCTTCAATACATCACTACTCTAAATGCGACTGTGTCTTCAATACATTACTGCTCTGATTGCAACTGTATTTTTAATACATCACTGATCTGATTTTGAATGTATTTTCAATACATCACTGATCTGATTTCATCACATCCATTGCCACAGGACGGATCCTGCTCCTTCATGGGTTATGGTGCGACGACAGTTCGGGATTGGTATGATGTACTTCCCGCAAGGGTCCGCCAGATCATCGACGGGACAAGCTTCGGCTTATTCTACTCCAGCTTGACACGAGTCACAGCGAGTCGCCCTCTCCTAGGGGCTCTTGTGGAGAGGTGGTGGGACACCACCAACTCTTTCCACTTCTCCATGACGGGAGAGATGACGATGACTCATTTCGACTTCGCCATGATCACAGGCCTGGGCGTAGGAGGTGATCCGATTCCTCTTGATCCCAACATAGGAGAGTGGGTGGCTGCGTGGGATACATTACTTGGAGCGCGTCCACCGACACTTCGAGCAGGCATGGTTAGATATACCTGGTTCGAGGAACATTACAGAAGGGAGGATCCCGAGACTGATGAGGAAGTGGAGCAGTACACTAAGGGCTTCCTCCTGTTCCTTTTCGGTACCACCTTGTTTTCAAACAGGTGGAATACCGTGGGTTTATACTTCCTGGGCGCTCTGGTGGTGCTCCAACGGGTTCATTTCTCTGACTGGGGCGCAGCTGGCCTTACCACTCTTTATGGATATATGAGCTCGACCTCTCAGATGTGCGAGAGATTGATTGGTGGCTACTGGCGAGCTTGGGAGGTACACAGCCTAGTTTCCCCTTTCCATTATTTTGCTTAGCATTTCTGGCTTTTGCTTTGTTCAACACTTGTACTTTCTGCATTTTCTATATCTGCTCTTGCACTGTATGCTTTCTGCTTTGCATTTTTGATACACCATGCATACTGCACACTGCATACCATATACTGCATACACAATATCTAACATCGGCTCTAGACCTACACTCCTTATGCATTGTACTACGTTCTGCTTTCTGCATGTCCTGTACTCCATTCATACACTATACTGATCACATTTTTCTCGCAGCTATGGGTGTACGCATACTTCCCGACACTTGCTCCAGAGCCTGTGGAGGAGACCCCAGCGATAGTCCCATTTTCTGATGTATACGACGGCCAGCTCCGTCGTAGGACCCGAGAGAGCTTCATGTTCTTCCAACAGTTTTTCGACGCGGTCACGGCACGCGAGGTAATTTTGCAGCGAGATCATTTCAATTAACCCGATGCACCCACATTAGTTATTTGACAACTGATCATCTTGTTCGTTCTCTTTTCTCAGATCACGTGATAGCCATGGAATATGATCCCATCAGGACTCCGAGATCAGTACCACAATGCCCAGACTATCTCTCACTACCACATCCTCTTCAAGGGCCCAATCTGTCGCGCCTGGTTTTTGAGTGAGCACTTCATACGCCAAACCTTGGGATTGCCTGCTCCATTTGTATCGATGGCACCTCCACCATCGATGAGGGAGACACACAGGTTGTCCATCGACTAGGTGATCCAGTTCATGTTAGGACTAGAGATGGATTACTTCCACGCAGAGGGCGACTACGCGACCTTTATTCAGATGCATCTGATGCCACCTTTGTCCGGTGTCCAAGGAGGAGAGGGAACAAGGGCTTCGGCTGCGAGAGGGAGAGGCGGAACGACCAAATCCCGTAAGAGGGGAGGGCCTGAGGGGAGACAGGGGACTGGATGGCCACAGCTACCTACTACTATGACATGGTGAGGGCGGGTTAGAGAGACTTATCAGATTTCCATCGTTCCTCCTCCAGCTGGTCACGAGCTCGTCGGAGTTCGAGGCTCGACCCCGGTATGTACAATATTTTGCATTCTGCACAGTCATTTCATTTCATTTGATATCCCGCAGAATACTAATGACTTCGACACTTTTGCAGGTTTCCATTGAGTACACTAGTCAGTCTTTGGAGCTGACGGCCTCGGTGATGGGGATGCTGCAGACGAGTGTAACATGCCCGGGGGGTACCTGCGCGCGTTAAACAATTCGGATTCCTGAGATCTCTTGGATCTAGTCTCACGAGTACAATGTGAAACGTAGATGAGAGTCCAGATTTGGCAACTTTTATTGAAAATTCATTTTATTGCAATTTTGTCAAGGCCACTATTCGTCGTAACCAAGGATGCTTGGCTCGGAACCTTAGGTATGAGAGGGGAAGGTCAATAATGAGCACCCCTGCTCCCCCGATCAAAAAATCAGTCTCTACTAAACCATGATATGAATTTTATTTTCTTTATATGTTCATGTTATGATTATTTTAGTAAATCCTAAAATTTACTATGTGAAGCATACAAGTATAGACTAGTTTGCCCAAATTGAAGAAATTCAACTTCATGTTTGTTTTTCGAAAAGGAGTTTGAATTTGCCACTTGACAAAGTGGGCTTAAAACGTACAATCGTTGAATCGTTCCAATTCAAGCAACAAGCCTTCATCCACAGGCATTCATACAGTTATATCAAGTAAGCAAGTTGCCTCATGGTAGAATGCTAACACATAGTAAGAAAAACACACACAAATGGGATGCTAAATCCTAAAAACTGATAGATTGACCGACGTCCCGCGAGCAGCTACAAAACAAAGTTAGTAAAATATCCATGATTTTATATACAGAATCCTAATGCAATTCACTCAAGAGATGCACTAAAGATTCGGCTTCTAAAATATGGCATGTGAATCATCTCAATAACATTGAGGTAGCATATAGAATCACAGAAGAATTGATTAAATCCACACATGCAAACTTAGCCGAATCAAGATACATGAAACATGGATGCAAGGCATGGATATGCATGGCATGTCAGATATATGGATATGTACAATTAGGGAAAGCGATTAAAGAATGGGATAGAGAGAAGCGGGGTGAGGGAATTATTACAATACTTGAATTATTACATATCCGAACGACAGAGGAAATAAATATTACAACAAAATATAAAAATCCTCAAAAACTCTCAAAATAAAAATAAAATAACAATAAAATGAAGCAAGGGCACACCCTGTGTGACTAAACACCCACTGATAAAACCCATATTAAATCCACAAATTGAACCCACTTTACTTGAAGCGCATGTGAAACCAACACAAGCCTTGCAGACCAACCACGTGTTTGAAGCCTACCAACCATGTTTTGAGGTCCATGCAAAAGTTCACTTACTTGAAGCCCACGCAAAACTAACTCAAGCCATTCGCAAAATCTCAAAGCATCTCTCAAACCAGCGTAAACATTTGCAAGACGAAACATAGTAATTCATGGCTTGTTATGCTAGTTTTTGATTCCTAGGGCTGTTCTGAACAATTGTGGTCACAATACCTGCGGCAACACTAAGAAGCAGCAATTATATCAATTTGATTCAGTCAAGTGTATGTATGTATAACTCCATCACAAAATATGTGTGCATGAGAGAGAAAGAGAGAGAGAGAGAGAGAGAGAGAGAGAGAGAGACAGGTGCCGAGAGGGAGAAAAGAGAGAGAGTTTGGTGGTGTTTTGTTGTTTTACTCTCAAATCTACCGAGAGAGAGAGAACATGCAGCTTTGAATATTTTTCATGGCCCCTAGCATGAGGGCTCCGAGAGTGTAAAGAACCCAACTCACCGGAATTGAACACAGAGAGAGAGAGAGAGAGAGAGAGACCAGGTGCAGAGAGAGAGGCCAGAGATTGATGCCCAGGAAGAGAGAGAGTGGTCGTGTGTTGTGTGTTAATCTGCATGTGTTAATGGTGTCCCTCCCTAACCCGTGTGCATGTGTGTCTGAGAGTCATGAGTCTCGTGGCATAGAGAGAGAGATTGGTTCCTTGTTGATGTCTTTATCTCCGAACCAACTCATGCGAGAGAGAGAGAGAGAGAGAGAGACCAGGTTGGGAGAGAGAACAACTCCCTCGAGAGAGAGAGCCGCTCCTCGCTTTTCCTGTGTTGTGTGCTGTGTTCTCTCCTCTGTCTCAGTGTGGTGTTAAGGAGGATAGGTATCCAGCTCTTCTTCTCCCCAAGCCGAGAAAGGGAGTGGGCTTTGTATTCGGCATGGTGTAAGGTCGAAGGCTGCATAAGGCTCTGGAGATTGACGATGGAGGTGGGGATTGGACCGGAGAGGACATTGTCGGCGACGTTGAGAACAGTGAGTCGACTCAGACGTCGACGACCCAGCTGGGCGTCTGGCGTGTGAGTCTCTCCGCCGGTGACCGTCTGGACTCCGCGAATGACCATGACTTCTTCTGCGCTTATCCCGCGTCTTATTCACATCTTCATGGGTGGGCGTCCCCAAGTCCGCCATTGGGTGGATGGCAAGAGGGCCTTCTCTCCTTCGGGTGAACTCCGGGGTGGCTCCGTCTATGGCAGACAACGAAAACTCATCGTTGTTCGCCATGGACGGCGATCAGATGAACCTGGAAGACAAGGTTTTGTCTGTCAAGCTTCCCACAGACGGCGCCAATTGTACGGGGAGCAAATATTCCGGCAAGCCCATAGTCCTTTCTTCCGAGCTCCGTTTATGTCCGATCACCTGCGCGCAAACAATGGTGAGCTACCCGGCGGTGTGTGGCCGGAAAAACCCTCCGACGATCTAGTTAGCACACACCTTGAGATAGAGAGAAAGAGGAAGGGGGTGTTTGAGTGTAAGAAATTCTTTACAAAGTGTTCGTCTGTCGCGTATGGGGGGCACAGACATACTTATATACCCTCTGCGCCCCATATCCACTGCCAGTCATCTCCTGACACGTGGCTCTGCTATCCCATCTCTCAGCATAAACCTTGCCGATCATCAACTAATCACAACTGCCTTCCTTCCTAGCTGGAGCTCGGCAGCCGGGCTGCTCTATCCACGGCCGTGCTGTGCTTCAAACCCAAGCGCTTCACTGGCTAGGCCCAGGGAGGACCGGGCTAGGCGGCATCTCGGCAAAGCCCAGCCCGGACACCTCCTGTGATCGGCCTTCCTGCCGATCAAACGGTTTCCTCGGTTGACCACGCCTTTCCGGGCGCCGGTCGCTCAGCTTGTCTGGCTTCAGCCATCTCCTGACTGAGCAGCTCAGCCTGACCGAGCACTGCACGGCCGAGCAGCTTCTTTACGGTCTGGGGCGGCACACACTCGGCCCAAGTTCTGCCCGGCCCAAGTTCTGGCAGCCCATCTATGGGCGGATTGTCGATCATCTCGGCCCCATGCACCGTTGGGCTCTCAACCTGCTCAGCCGTTACCTCGGCCCAACTCCAGATCATAAATCACCCTCTCAATTGCCCCTTAATTCCGTCCACGAAAGCGTGACTGGGATTACTCACTTCGACCGAGATAACATTTCTCCGGTCTTCAAGATGCCAAACCTCGACCGGGCTAGTTAACATAACTGTCTGCAAACTTGCCCGATTATACTCCTCAGCTGACATCCTTTACTTCAAAAGTAGCTCAGTTGGCTCTTCGACTCTTCAACCCGTCGCTTCAGTCCTGACGTCGCCATAAATGGGGACACGTGGTGGGCTGCCATTGGTCATCGAGCAGCCAACCCGCCGTTTTTTCCAGAATTTGAATTTGGGCGGCCTCTCGTTCCTACATATACAAGACCCCCCTTATACAATTTCTTCCTACTGCTTCTTTTCCATCTGACGTTTCAGAGCTCAAGCCATTTCCTCTCAGCCTCGACTGTCATTCTTCGTGATTGGAAGAACAACTCCTGCCCTTCACAGGTAAGACCCTCGATCCCTCTTGAGTTGCTATTTTCTTTCATATTACACACATTAGGGTACAAAAACGTAGCTCTTAGGGCATACGCCATAGAAACCGTCCCAAACCTCCCACTGTTCTTGGTGTTCTTCATCTTCCTGAAGAACACTGAAGAACTGGGGCGAACCGGGCTCCTGGTCTTCTTTTGATCCAAAAAACCAATCTGACCGAGCAAATAACATGTTTGTCTCAACCCCAGCAAAGACCGAGATAACAAAAGGACTTGGTCGCTCAACCGGGCTAACATCTGGTCTGCTTGGGCGACCGGGCTCCTTAGTTAGAATAGATAACCGAGGTGGTTTGGCACTCTTAATGACCGAGCTAAATTACAGCTCCTTTTGCGCGACCGCGCTCACACTTACACTTGCCATCCTTTTCCTACAGAGTCCAAGGGGACCACCGTCATTCCTGAGGCTCTCAGGACCGAGCAGCAACCAATTACACAGTGCCAAACCCCTCAGCCGGGATACTAAGCCGGCCATAAATGGGGAAATTCCGCTTTCTAGTGGATACTCCGACCGCGCTAGCTGCTTTCAGGGAGGAGTACGGCGTCCCGGCCGATGTCCACCTGGAGCTCACAGAAGAAGAGACCACGCCTTGGGGTAGAACAGAACAATGCCCCTTCACCGTGCTGTCGGTCGTCGAAGGAGGACTCCACTTCCCTCTGAACCCACTCATCACCGAGTTCCTACGCCGAACCGGGCTAGCACCCACCCAAGTGTCTACCAACACTTACCGGATAATAAACAGCGTGCACGAGCTAAACAACCGGTTAGGCATTAGCCTAGGTTTAGCCGAGATCCTGCGCCAATACACCCTAGGCCACACCAGCGACGGTCTCGCCTATTATCTCAAGATTAGACCGGGCAGAGAAAAAATCGTGACCGGCACACCAGACAAGGATCTTCACGACGATGATTTCTTCTGGGTGTCTGGTAATTACGAGACAGCCGAGGTACCGGGCTGGATGATTAGCAAAAATTTTGGGAGCACATGTAAGCCGCGCAAATTATCTCGGTTAATACACTTTCTTGATGTTTCTGTGCCTTAATCATTCTCTTCCTTGTTTCTTTTGCAGCCATCCAAGCCTTGCAAGCCAACTATAATTTCCCCAACGTAGAGGCAATCAAGACCGCGCTTCGCTACCGCGACCGAGATTCCAACCAATTGCTCAGCTACAGTCCCACATACAGATACTCCTCTCCCCGCCGGAGTAAAGTTACTGACTTCCTCCGAGCTCCAACACCTCCACCGGATCCTACTCTGCCAGACGTTCCCCTCATTCACCTGACCGAGGAACAAGAAATGGCCAAGCGCAACAGAATCAAGAACCTGCTCACCGCCACATCCGTCGAGGTGCCGAGCGTCGTAACTCGCTCGCCAGCCGCCGGTCAATCTAGTGGCGCTGTGGTCGCCCTTGCCGCCTCTCAAGCGACCGGGTAATCCAGCCGAGAACCCTCTGCACGACGTGCCAGTAAAAGAGCTCGGGCTGACCCATCCGCCGAGCTAGTCGCCGAGCTCACTACCGAGCATCCTTCTGACGCCCCCGTCCTAGTGCCGGCCTAGCGTCCACTGTTGAAGCACCGGGGTCAAGACATCCCGACAACGGCTTCGATCAAGGCTGACAAAGAGCATCTGCTCGCCTTCGATCTGTCCAAAGCTCTTCTACTACTGAGCAACGTGGTCGGCAGCGACCACGTCCCTGACACTCGGTTGGTCAAATCATCAGTGAAGTCTATGGCTAGGGTAAGTCAATGTTCCTCTAAAAATTTCACAAGTGTTTGCCCGGTCCTTTTCTAATCAACTTTGCTTTTTGCAGGCCATTCAAAAACAACACCTGGTTTTGGAGCGCATCCATAGACTTCAGCAAAAGGCCAATGACACAGCCAGCCAGGTCGAGAGCCTCCAAGCCGAGCTCGGCCGGGCTAAGTCTTCGCTTGAGATGGCCAATTCCGACAACAACAGACTGCTCGGTCAGCTGGACGCGGCCGAGAAAAAACGGGCTGAGCTCCAGACCGAGGTAGACGAGCTCAAAAAGTCGAAGAAGAAAGCTTCCCGGGCTGCTAATAACGCCGGCTTTAACGAAGCCGAGCAGAGCTACAAGAAACAAGTCTTTGCAACACAAGACATCTACTTCAAGGCTGGCTGGAAGTCCACCTGCGAACACCTCGGCCAGGGCTCTGACACCGACGTATTTGCCAACCCTCCTCCAGCTTCGCTACAGGTCTACCTCGTGCCTTACGCAAACGACGTATTCAGCGCTCTGCAAGCGGAGGCCGAGGAGGGGCTTGAAGAAGGAGGTGGTGAGATAGATTCAGAGGCTGAAGACGCCGAGGTAGAGGAGTAGCCCGGTCAGGACGAGCCCGGTGCGCAAGAAACAAGTCCAACCATCAACCTTGATGCCGCCGAGGACGAATTTACCCATCTCTTCCCCTTGGTTTAGTTTTCTATTTTTGTATTTTTGCTTTCGCGCTTTTGCTGTAACCGGGCTCTGTCCCCACCCTTTGTATTTACTTTCCTATCAATGAAAAACTCAAATTTCACCAAGTGTTTGCACGGTTGTCATCGTATCCATTTTCAGCAAAACATCTCGGTATAAATCATTGTTTGAACAAAACACCCCGTCAACAGGGATGCATAGCTCGGTTGAAGTACTTAAGCAGAACAAACATCAAATTCATAAACCGAAATAACCATCTCGGCTGGTAATAACAAAGTTGTACAAATCATCAACACTTCCAACCGGATTAGATCATCTCAGTTGGGAATCCGAAGTTGGACAAAACACCAACTCTTCCAACCGGAATAAATCATCTCGGTTGGGAATCCGAAGTTGGACAAAACACCAACTTGTCCAACCGAAATAAATCATCTCGGTTGGGAATCCAAAGTTGGGCAAAACACCAACTCGTCCAACCGGAGTAAATCATCTCGGTTGGGAATCCGAAGTTGGGCAAACCAACTCGTCCAACCGGAGTAAATCATCTCAGTTGGGAATCCGAAGTTGGACAAAACACCAACTCGTCCAACCGGAATAAATCATCTCGGTTGGGAATCCGAAGTTGGGCAAAACACCAACTCGTCCAACCGGAGTAAATCATCTCGGTTGGGAATCCGAAGTTGGGCAAACCACCAACTCGTCCAACCGGAGTAAATCATCTCGGTCCTTAACATTAAATCAACAGTCCAAGTGCTAAAGCAAAATTACTTCTATAAATAGACAAAAAGAATTACATGCTGCAGTGCAAGCCAAAAAGTTCTTTGCACAAGAAAAGAAAACAAAAGCTTAAAAATAATACAGTTTCAAGTTGGCCGCATTCCATGGCCGGGGTATTGCTCTTCCTTCTAAATCCTCCAAGTGGTAAGCCCCCTTGCCCGCCAGACCGGTGATCTTGTAGGGTCCTTCCCAATTTGCCCCTAGTTTGCCTTCTCCTGGCACCAGGGTGTTGCCCATAACCTTCCTCAAAACCCAATCACCAACCTTGAATGGTCTGGGGTGCACCGTCTTGTTGTATTTCTTGGAGAGCTCTTGCTGGTAGGCGGCCACATGGAATAGGGCCTTCTCCCGACGCTCTTCCACTAGGTCCAATTCCAGGCAATAGCCTCGGCATTCAGTTCGGGCTCGACTCTCGTTCTTAGGGTGGGCATGCCAACTTCCAGGGGTATGACTGCCTCCATGCCATAAGCCAAGCATATGGAGTTTCCCCGGTAGAACGCCGCGGGGTTATCCGGTATGCCCAAAGGACGCTGGGTAATTCCTCAGCCCATTTTCCCTTTGCCTTCTCCAGCCGTTTCTTCAACCATCCAGTATAGTCTTGTTTGATGCCTCGGCTTGACCATTGGACTGGTTGGGTAAGCCGGGGTGGAGTTGTAAAATTCTATCTTCAAATCTTCCGCAAAATCCTCTGAATAGGCGACCATCAAACTCGTGCCGTTGTCGGGAGATCAAGATCTTGGGACGCCAAACCGCGTGACCACGTTTCTGCCAGAGCAAACCGCTTCACGTCTTTCCTTTGATGGTTGCCTAGGGCTCAGCTTCAACCCATTTCGTGAAGTAATTCTGTGGCTGCGATGAAGAATTTCCGGGTTGCCCGGTGCTGTTGGCAGTGGTCCTACTATATCTAGCCCCTACATGGCGAAGGCCAAGACTGGTGAGGAAGAAGTTCCCTAGCAGGCTGATGGAATTTGATGGGCGAGAATTTCTGGCATTTTTTCGCACTTGCGGCAGTACTTCGTGGCGTGCGGCACCTGCATGCACGGCCACCAGTATCCCTGCGAAATAGCTCGGTAGGCCAAGGATCTGCCCCCTATGTGGCTGCCACAAATGCCTTTGTGAATTTCGTACAAGAAGGCTTTTACACTATTCAGGTGCACGCACTTTAGATAAGGGCCAGTGAAGGACTTTTTATACAGCGCACCAGATGGAGAGAGCCAAAACCGCTCTGACTTCACCCGGATTTTGTGGGCTTCTTTCTTGTCGGTTGGTAGAGTTCGGTCTCTGAGGAATAAGATCAAGGGGTCCATCCAGGAAGGATCTAGCGCGGCACAGAGTACATCCGTCTGCCCGGCGTCTTCAATGCTTGGCCGCGGAAGAAAGTCAATTAACAAGGGATTTGGAGACGTACTGTCTACCATGGAAGCGAGGCCGGCCAGCTCATTTGCTCGGCTGTTTTCTTCACGACCAATTTGTTGGACTCTGATTGCCTCAAACTGCTTGATATGCTCCCTGACCAGAGCTTGGTAGTTCGCCATTCTGTCGTCCTTTGCTTCGTAAATCCCAGAGACTTGGTTAACCACAAGCTGGGAATCACTGTATACCAGGAGCTCGGCGGCCTTCATTTGAATTGCGCTCTTGAGCCCGGCGAGAAGGGCCTCGTACTCAGCCTCGTTGTTAGATGCTGGGAAGCCAAGCATGATAGAACCGGCCGCAGGTTCTGAGCTGTGTGGATCCGTTCCTTCCCCCCTTGATGATTCGACACCGGACTCGGCAAGTTGATCCGTAATGCTCAAGTCTGTAGGTGAATCATCAAGTTGCGGTGTTAAGCCGGCCGCAGGTTCTGAGCTGTGTGGATCCGTTCCTTCCCCCCTTGATGATTCGACACCGGACTCGGCAAGTTGATCCGTAATGCTCAAGTCTGTAGGTGAATCATCAAGTTGCAGTGTTATGCCGGCCGCAGGTTCTGAGCTGTGTGGTACAATTTCCTCCCCCCTTGGTGATATGGGACCGGACAGAGCGGATGGGTTGGTGATACTCAACTCCGTCACCGCATCACCGGGTGGTGTAACCATGCAAACTGAGGGTGCTACACTGGTGCGCGCAAATTTCGCGTTGCTACTTCCATCAACTCGTTGTATCTCGGATAGTCTTGCATGCATCTCATCATCTGCCAAGGTAATATCGACCGGGCACACCGGATGAGTGCCTGGTGAGAACTCGGCGATGAAATCTGCCAAGGTCTGGGCTTTGATAGCGGTGCGCGGCTGGAACTTCACCTCAAACTGCCCCAACTCCACCGCCCACTTAAGAATTCTGCCTGAGAAGTCCGCCCGTTCAAACAAGGCTTTGAGTGGAAACTCGGTCAGTACGACGATGGTATGGGCGTGAAAATAATGCGCCAACTTCCTCGAAGCCATCATCAATGCCAAAGCAAGCTTTTCCAGCGGCAAATATCTCGTCTCGGCCGGCAGCAAGGTCTTGCTCACATAGAAAATTGGGAAGTGCTTGATCCCTTCAGCGTGGACTAGCACCGCACTGACCGCATGCTGGGATACGGCAAGGTAAAGATAAAATTCCTCTCCCGGCTTTGGTGTAACCAGCAGTGGCGGAGTAGACACATATTCCTTGAGCTCGGCCAAAGCTTGGTCACACTCTGCGTCCCACGAGAACTTTGACTTCAATGCTTGAAAGAAAGGGCGGCAGCGATCTGATGACCGGCTTATAAACTGATTAAGCGCGGCGGCCATCCCGGCCAGATGCTGCACGTCCTTAGCCGAGCTGGGCTGCTTCAATTCTTGCACGGTTCTGATCTGAGAAGGGCCTGCTTCGATGCCTCGGTTCGTGACTAAGAATCCCAAAAATTTTCTGGATCCCACGCCAAAGGCACACTTCGACGCATTCAAGCGCAGCTTGTGCTTCTTTAGAATGGCGAACATTTCGGCTAAGTCGGACAAATGGTTTGCTTCATGACGACTCTTTACCACCATATCATCGATGTAAGCCTCCATTGTCCGGCCAAGCAAAGGAGCAAACATTTTGGTCACCATCCTCTGAAAGGTTGCCCCGGCGTTCTTCAAACCAAAAGGCATAACTCGGTAGCAAAAGAGTCCCCTTGGAGTCGTGAAAGAGGTGATCTCTCGGTCAGGCCCGTGCATGGCAATCTGATGGTAGCCGTGGTAGGCATCCAAGAAACTGAGCCTATTGTGTCCAGCCGTTAAGTCCACTAGCTGGTCAATGCACGGCAAAGGGAAGCTGTCTTTGGGACAAGCTCGGTTGACTGTCTTATAGTCGACACAAACTCGCCACTTTCCATTCTTCTTGGGCGCCACTACTGTGTTGGAAATCCACCGAGGGTAATGTACTTCCTGAATCGCTCGTGCCTCAAGCAGGTTCTTAACCTCCTCTGCAACTACCTCGGCGTGATGCAGTGCCGATCTCCTTGTTCGCTGGATGACAGGTTTTGCTCCAGGGAAAACATTGAGGTGATGGCAGATAAAACTTGCGTCGAGGCCAGGCATGTCGTAAGGCGACCACGCGAAGACTTCGATGTTGGTCAACAAAAATTCAACCATCGCGGTCCTCTCTACGGCCGTGAGACTTGAACCGAGCAAGAAGAACTTGTCCGGCTGTTGTGTATCAATTCGCACCTCAACCAATTCCTCAACAACCTTGTCTTCGGCCTTGGTGCCCACATCATCCAGGACACCCTGGTCTTCCGGTCCCTCAATCATTTGAACGAATCCTTTGGCAACCTGACTTCCGTTGACCGCCACGAAGCACTGCTTGGACATGACCTGATTGCCCCAAATCTCCTTGATAGCCCCCATAGCCGAGGGGAATCTTATCACCTGGTGGTAGGTCGATGCTACAGCTTGCATGGCGTGTAGCCATCCCCTTCCAAGGATAAGGTTGTACGTCGAAGGCACCTGTAGCACCCAGAACTCAACTTGTTTGACCACGGATCCCGCTTTGACCGGCAGGATAATCTTTCCCAAAGGCCACTCTGGTTGTGAGTTGAATCCGACCAGTAGCGAAATTGCCGGAGCCAAGTCTGTCTCCCGGAGTTTAAGCTGCTTGAACGCATCATAATACATGATCTCGACCGAGCTTCCCTGATCGATCAAGATCCGTCTAACATCGAATTCTTTGACGCGTAGTGTTACTACTAGGGCATCGTTGTGCGGCGTCTGGATACGCTCTAAATCCCTTGAGGTGAAACTAATCACGTCTTTTTCTTCTGTCTTCCCCCTTTTGATGGCAGGCTGTACCGACAAAACTTCCCACATATGTTCTGCCTTTTTTATCATTCCCCGGAGTTCGCAAACACGCTCCGGCTCTACGATGCCGTGGATGATGTTAATGATTCCTTGTGGTGGTGCGTCTCTGTCATCCTGTCCCCTGGGATCGACCGGAGCCTGATTCGGCTTTGCGCCACCGTCAATGTAAAGATCTAAATGCCCGGCCGCGACCAGCTCTTCTAAGTGTTGCCGCAATGGAAAACAATCCTCTGTTCGGTGGCCCCTCTCCCGGTGGAATGTGCAACGATACCGCGGATTGTAGCCCTTCTGTCCATCGCCCAACTTAGCAGGAAACCGGACATACTTCTCGTCTCGAATTTCACTAAGTATGCGATAAATTGGAATCTTGAAGACCGTAGTGATGCCAGTCCTTGCCTTCAATCTTCTGTTGGCATCCGCAACATCATCCCGGGCGTAGTCATCCCGGTCGTGCCGACGTCCCCTACCCTGGTTCTTACGATTTGTACCACGGTCTGATTCCTCCGCTCTGTCACTTGAGCAGCTGGACTCTTGCCCAACTGCATGCACTTTGCCTGCTGTCTTCTTGTCTGTTGCTACCGGAATGGCCTTTACGGTAGAAGCTGACGCGTCATCCTCTACTCGGATGTGTTCATTGATGCGTTGCATGAGTTGGCCCATGGAGGTCGGCTGGTGCATGGTAAGCGAGTCCCGCAGTCTATGTCCGACCGGGAGACCACGCTTGTATTGCGTGATTGCAAGGTTGACCGGGCAGTCCAAGATCTCATTGAAGGTTTCCCAGTACCTTGAGTTGTATACCTTCAGTGTGTCGCTCGGTTCCATCTTTACACTCAGCAAATGATCGACTTCCTTCGGTGTCTTAGTGTTGGTTTTGAAGCGTGTAACAAACGCCTCGGCCAGCTGATGCCACCTTTGTATGCTCCCTTCCGGCAACCTCTCGAACCACTTTAAGCCCAGCTCGCCCAAACTTGACGGGAAGATTAGGCACATAAGTCCGTCATTGCGCCTATGTCCGGCCATAACCTGTCGGAAGTGGCTCACATGCATGTATGGATCGGTCTTTCCGTCGTAAAGCGTGAACTTAGGCTGGTGGAAGCCTGTCGAAAGTGGTGTTGTTTCTATTTCCAGGGAAAAAGGGGTGGCACTCAGCCTAGCCAAGTCCGTATCTTCAAAGAGTGGCACTACTTGGCGGGGTGGAGGCATTCCGACCTCCTCGCTGGCATAAACCCCATAGGATAACCGCTGGAACGCCGGTATTCTCTGAGCTTCGTGCCGGCAAGCCCGCTCCTTTAAGACTGCCCGCAGATCCTCTGAATGAGCGGAGTAAGAGTACCTCGACGTCGTCTCCGGGCGTGAGGGTTTGTAGGTGCTGTCTTGGGCGCTAGACTTCTCTGTACCCGCATCGGAATCACCAACTTGGTAACTTCTGGTAATAGATATGGACTGAGTACGTCGCTGACTCTGTCCACCTGAACGGCGGGAGGGGGTGCGCTCACTGTGGTCTCCCACTCCAGCTACACCTTTCCCTTTGACATGCCGGATGACAGCATCTTGGTCCCTCAACTTACTTTCCAGTCGCCTGGCGTGTGAGTCTCTCCTCCGCCGGTGACCGTCTGGACTCCGCAAATGACCATGACTTCTTCCGCGCTTATCCCGCGCGTCTACTGACTGTCCTCCAGTGGGCGTCCCCAAGTTCGCCATTGGATGGATGGCGGGAGGACCTTCTCTCCTTCGGGTGAACTCCGGGGTGGCTCCATCTATGGCAGACAACGGAAACTCGTCGTTGTTCACCATGGACGGTGATCAGATGAACCTGGAAGACAAGGTTTTGTCTGTCTTATTTCTCACAGACGGCGGCAATTGTACGGGGAGCAAATATTCCGGCAAGCCCGTACTCCTTTCTTCCGTGCTCCGTTTATGTCCGATCACCTGCGCACAAACAATGGTGAGCTACCCGGCGGTGTGTGGCCGGAAAAACCCTCCGACGATCTAGTTAGCACACACCTTGAGATAGAGAGAAAGAGAAAGGGGGTGTTTGAGTGTAAGAAAGTCTTTACAAAGTGTTCGTCTGTCGCGTATGGGGGGCGCAGACATACTTATATACCCTCTGTGCCCCATATTCACTCCCAGTCATCTCCTGACACGTGGCTCTGCTATCCCATCTGTCAGCATAAACCTTGCTTTTCTTTATATGTTCATGTTATGATTATTTTAGTAAATCCTAAAATTTACTATGTGAAGCATACAAGTATAGACTAATTTGCCCAAATTGAAAAAAATCAACTTCATGTTTGTTTTTCGAAAAGGAGTTTGAATTTTCCACTTGACAAAGTGGGCTTAAAGTTTGTGAATTTGCCACTACAAAGTGGGCTTAAAACGTACAATCGTTGAATCGTTCCAATTCAAGCAACAAGCCTTCATCCACAGGCATTCATACAGTTATATCAAGTAAGCAAGTTGCCTCATGGTAGAATGCTAACACATAGTAAGAAAAACACACACAAATGGGATGCTAAAGCATAAAAACTCACAGATTGACCAACATCCCGCGAACAGCTACAAAACAAAGTTAGTAAAATATGCATAATTTTATATACAGAACTCTAATGCAATTCACTCATGAGATGCACTAAAGATTCGGCTTCTAAAATATGGCATGTGAATCGTCTCAATAACATTGAGGTAGCACATAGAATCACAAAAGAATTGATTAAATCCTCACATGCAAACTTAGCTGAATCAAGATGCATGAAACATGGATGCAAGGCATGGATATGCATGGCATGTCAGATATATGGATATGTACAGTTAGGGAAAGCGATTAAAGAATGGGATAGAGAGAAGCAAGGTGAGGAAATTATTACAATACTTGAATTATTACATATCCAAAGGAGAGAGAGAAAATAAGTATTACAACAAAATATAAAAATCCTCAAAAACTCTCAAAATAAAAATAACAATAACAATAAAATGAAGCAAGGGCACACCCTGTGTGACCAAACACCCACTGATAAAACCCATATTAAATCCACAAATTGAACCCACTTTACTTGA
The DNA here is from genome assembly GCF_004153795.1 of Camellia sinensis. NCBI lineage: Eukaryota > Viridiplantae > Streptophyta > Magnoliopsida > Ericales > Theaceae > Camellia > Camellia sinensis. Next base: position 205,471 of record NW_021025168.1, read on the forward strand.
AGCGCATGTGAAACCAACACAAGCCTTGTAGACCAACCACGTGTTTGAAACCTACCAACCACGTGCTTGAAGTCCATGCAAAAGTCCACTTACTTGAAGCCCACGCAAAACTAACTCAAGCCATTCACAAAATCTCAAAGCATCTCTCAAACCAGTGTAAACATTTGCAAGACGAAACACAGTAATTCCTGGCTTGTTTTGCTAATTGTTGATTCCTGGGGCTGTTTTGAACAATTGTGGTCACAATACCTGCGGCAACACTAAGAAGCAACAATTATATCAATTTGATTCAGTCAAGTGTATGTATGTATAACTCCATCACAAAATATGTGTGCATGAGATAGAGAGAGAGAGGTGCCGAGAGGGAGAAGAGAGAGAGAGTTTGGTGGTGTTTTGTTGTTTTACTCTCAAATCTGCCGAGAGAGAGAGAACATGCAGCTTTGAACATTTTTCATGGCCCCTAGCGTGAGGGCTCTGAGAGTGTAAAGAACCCAACTCACCGGAATTGAACACACAGAGAGAGAGATAGAGAGAGAGACCCGGTGCAGAGAGAGAAGCCAGAGATTGACGCCCGGGAAGAGAGAGAGTGGTCGTGTGTTGTGTGTTAATCTGCATGTGTTAATGGTGTCCCTCCCTAACCTGTTTGCATGTGTGTCTAAGAGTCATGAGTCTCGTGGCATAGAGAGAGAGATTGGTTCCTTGTTGATGTCTTCATCTCCGAACCAACTCATGCGAGAGAGAGAGAGAGAGATAGAGAGAGACCAGGTTGGGAGAGAGAACAACTCCCTCGAGAGAGAGAGCCGCTCCTCCCTTTTCCCGTGTTGTGTGCTGTGTTCTCTCCTCTGTCTCAGTGTGGTGTGTTGAATCTGGGGTGTCAGCTCTTCTTCTCCCCAAGCCGAGAGAGGAAGTGGGTATCGTGGGTATATCAGTGTGTAGTGGGTATATCAGTCAACAACATGATCAACACCCATTATGCTCTATCCCTCAGCAGCTCAAAACCTGAGAGAGAGAGAGAGAGAGATCGGCCTCCTCTGCACACTTTAGGTCTCACGAATTTAGAGATCGAAAAAATCAGGAGCCCCGCCCCACAGACATGCATGTGTATCTCTATGTCTTATCTCTTGCTGGGTCTGTGTGTGTATCAACCGTGTGTGTATGTCGTGTGTTGAGTGTGCATGGGTGTGTGTTGGTGTGAGTGGTGTGGTGTGCCGAGAGAGGGGGAGGGAGAGATCCGTGCCTCAGTGTCTCTCCATATCAGTGTTGAAGCTCTAGTGTGTGTATGGAAGGAGAGAGAGAGACCCGTGGGTGTGTGGCTCTACATTTTTTAAAGCCCAAAAACCAAAACCAAAAACTTCCCCCCCTTAGAGAGAGACATGAATGGGTGTATATCTAGAGAGAGAAAAGTTTGTGGTGTGTCCCTCTATTGTCGTCTGTTGGGTTCGTGTATCGGCCCCTCCATGTGTCTGCGTGAGCATGTATGCCTCGTGGGTGCCTCTCCACCACCCTCTCTCTCCACCACCGCCCCATTCCATCTTCCACCCACGTTTTTCTTTTTGTTGATTTATTATTTTTTTTTATGTTTTATTTCTATTTTTCTTTTTATATTTTTTTATCATTTTCATTTTATCAAATATCCAAACAAAACATTTAAAATATGTACCACCACACCAAATTATAGAAAATTATAAAATACTACAAATTAGTGATGGCCAATATGGGTGAGGTTTGGGATTAAAATTTCAATTTGATTTTTCTGGTGAGGATGGTCAAACTAAAGTGCCCAAGTCTTAGGACAGGTCAAAATGGGGTGTCTACAGCTGCCCCGCTTTGGCAGACGTCGAAGTCATGAAATGACGTGAGTGAATGTCAAAGCTCAAAGACGACCCTTTTTGACAAGGCCGTAAGACTTTGGGCAAACAAACAAAATGCAATGCATGTGGTTGAACCCGAAGGTTGCCTATGTATCCCTTTGCAAGGAATCAAACCAGCATAGTTCAGAGGCAAAATGAAAATGATATGCTAAAAATGTAGTTTGAAAATTGGACTTATACGCTATGCGAAGCCGGTTTGAAAATTGGACTTATATGCTATGCGAAACCGATTTGTAATTAGACTTATATGCTATGCGAAGCCGGTTTGAAAATTGGACTCATACGCTATGCGAAACCGGTTTGGAAATTGGATTTATGCAATGCAATACAATGTCATGGAGTGATGGCTATGTTTGCAACTTTCCCTATTCTCCAACAGGGTGACAGACTAGGTTGGTTCAGTATCCAGAGTTGAGGAGCATACAAGCTATCTCAACCTATGGGGCTGCCATACAGATTTCAAGCCGGGGATACACCCCTGGGTATTTAAACCAGACTTTAGTCTTGGAAATCCCGAACCTTTTGCGTTCTAGGCATCGCCATTCGAACTCTAGTTTCCACCGTCTCAGCTGATCTCCTAGGAACTCATTGCAATCAAAGGCAGGTGGCTATACCAGACCACCTAAAGTCGTTCGGGCACGATAAACACCAAAGGAATTGCACCTCTAGAGGATTTAAGGTCTCCTAGACCATTAAAGTCATTCGGGCACGACAAACATCAAAGGAATTTCACCTTCAGAGGATTTAAGGTCTCCTGGACCACGAAAAAGAACACCAGGCGCACCTGTTGTTTTTTTTAACCGATTTGGATGGTGTGAATAGACAGGCGCACCTATTGTTGTTAATCGATTTGGATGGTGTGAACAGACAGGCGCACCTACTGTTGTTAACTGATTTGGATAGCCACGCGTGCCACTTTACTTCCTGATCATATTCACAGCTTTCCCTATTCTCCAATGGAATGACAGACTAGGTTGGTTCAGTATCCAGAATTAAGGCGTATATACGCTACCTCAACCTATGGGGCTGCCATATAGATTTCAAGCCAGGGATACACCGCTGGGTATTTAAACCAGACTTTAGTCTCGAAAATCCCGAACCTTTTGCGTTCTAGGCCTCGGCCATTCGAACTTTAGTTTCCACCGTCGCAGTTGGTCTCCTAAGAACTCATTGCAAATACATGCAGGTGGTTATACCAAACCGCCTGAAGCCGTTCAGGCACGACAAACACCAAAAGAATTGCACCTTTAAAGGATTTAAGGTCTCCTAGACCAAGGGAGTGCACGAGATGGTGCGATGCACAAGGTAGCGCGATTAAATCGACATTGCACAAGACAGTGCGATGGAATCAAAATTGTGCGGTAAGTGCTTTATTGTGCGATAGATGCACAGAATGTAAAGAGGAAAGATGGTGTAAACACCAGGCGCACCTGCTATTTTTAACCAATTTGCAATCCTAACGCGTCTCACGCGAGAGGAGAAGGGGTGGTGTAAACAGACAGACTCACCTGCTATTTTTAACCGATTTGTAATCCTAACGTGTCTCATGCTATAGGAGAAGGGGTGGTGCAAACAATAGGCTCACCTGCTGTTTTTAACCAATTTGCAATCCTAACGTGTCTCACGCTATAGGAGAAGGGGTGGTGTTTTTCACACCACAGGCACACCTGATGTTTTTAACCGAGTGAAATCAACAACCAAACGTGTCTCATACGAAAGGAAAAAAGGGTGAACTTGAGATCCAAACGCGTCTTACGCGAGAGGAGCATGTGAACTTGAAATCCAAACGCGTCTTACGCGAGAGGAGTATGTGAACTTGAAATCCAAACGCATCTTACGCGAGAGGAGTATGTGAAATTGAGATCCAAACACGTCTTACGCGAGAGGAGTATGTGAACTTGAAATCCAAACGCGTCTTACGCGAGAGGAGTACGTGAACTTGAGATCCAAACGCGTCTTACAACGAGAGGAGTAAGGGTGGTGTAAACAGATAGGCTCACCTGATTGTATTTTAACCAGGGTCGTATAAACAGATAGGCTCACCTAACTGTATTTTAACCGGGGTGGTGTAAACAGACAGGCTCATCTGACTGTATTCTAACCAGGGTGGCGTAAACAGACAGGCTCATCTGACTGTATTCTAACCGGGGTGGTGTAAACAGACAGGCTCACCTGACTGTATTTTAACAGGGGTGGTGTAAACAGACAGGCGCACCTGACTGTATTTTAACCAGGGTGGTGTAAACAGACAGGCTCACCTGACTGTATTCTAATCGGGGTGGTATAAGCAGACAGGCTCACCTGACTGTATTCTAACCGGGGTGGTGTAAACAGACAGGCTCACCTGACTGTATTTTAACCGAGGTGGTGTAAACAAACAGGCTCACCTGGCTGTATTCTAACCGGGGTGGTGTAAACAGACAGGGTCACCTGACTGTATTCTAACTGGGGTGGTGAAAACAGACAGGCTCACATGACTGTATTTTAACCGGGGTGGTGTAAATAGACAGGCGCACCTGACTGTATTTTAACCAGGGTGGTGTAAACAGACAGGCTCAGCTAACTGTATTCTAACCGGGGTGGTGTAAACAGACAAGGTCATCTGACTGTATTCTAACCGGGGTGATGCAAACAGACGGGCTCACCTGACTGTATTTTAACCGTGGTGGTGTAAACAGACAGGAACCTGACTGTATTCTAACCATGGTGATGTAAACAGACAGGGTCACCTGACTATATTCTAACGGGGGTGGTGTAAACCGACAGGGTCACCTAACTGTATTCTAACCAGGGTGCGGTGTAAACAGACAGGCTCACCTGACTGTATTCTAACCGGGGTGGTGTAAGCAGACAGGTTCATCTAACTGTATTCTTACCGGGGTGGTGTAAACAGACAGGTTCACCTAACTGTATTTTAACCAGGGTGGTAACTGTATTTTAAGCAGGGTGGTGTAAACAAACAGGCTCACCTGACTGTATTCTAACCAGGGTGGTGTAAACAGACAGGCTCACCAGACTGTATTCTAACCGGGGTGGTGTAAACAGACAGGCTCAGCTGACTGTATTCTAACCGAGGTGGTGTAAACAGACAAGCTCACCTGACTGTATTCTAACCAGGGTGGTGTAAACACACAGACTCACCTGACTGTATTCTAACCGGGGTGGTGTAAACACACAGGCTCACCTGACTGTATTCTAACTGTGGTGTTGTAAACAGACAGGCTCACCTGACTGTATTCTAACCGGGGTGGTGTAAACAGACAGGTTCACCTGACTGTATTCTAACCGGGGTGGTGTAAATAGACAGGGTCATCTAACTGTATTCTAACCGGGGTAAATGTGCAAGATTGCATAATGCAGCACAATGCAGGTGCACAAGACACTGCGATATGGGTGAATGCACAAGATAGCACAATGCGGGTGCACAAGACAGTGCGAGTGAGGGGTGCACCTGATAGTGCGATGTAGGGATGCACAAGATAGTCCGATTAACTTGGATGCACAAGACAGTGCGATGCCCAAGACAGGGCAATTGAATTTGATGATGCACAAGACAGTGGGATGCCCAAGACTAGGCGATTGAATTTGATGATGCACAAGACAGTGCGATGCGCAAGATAGCGCGATTGAATTGATGCACAAGATATTGCGATGGAATTGAAATTGAAATTTGTGTGGTAGGTGCACAAAGTGAGATTATTGTGTGATAGATGCACAGAATGGGATTATTGTGCGATAGATGCACAGAATGAGATGCAATCGTGCGATAGATGCACGAGGCGGATGCGATGTGCGATAGATATACGAGGCGGGTGTGACGTGCGATAGATGCATGAGGCGGGGTGTGATCGATGCGATATACACATAGACATATACAGACATATATACAGACAGATACAAATATATACAATATACACACACATATATATATACAGACAAAATATACACAAATACGAACATACACACAAACATGTACATACGGTATACATATACAGACTCGGGGAATATTATATTTGCAGCCATCAATGGGAAGATGCCGTTACTGAGAAGGCATATTCTGTTTGCTGACGTCAGTACACGTATGCAAAACACGCAAAAAAGAAAGGAAAAACAAATGCATAGACACGGGGGTTCGACCCTCTGATCTCAAGTTTGGCCTTCGAGTCCTCAACCACTGAGCCATGCCACTTTTGTGACAAAATATTCAAACAAATATATATATATATATATATATAGTTATAT
>NW_021025168.1:212695-230496 GCF_004153795.1 Camellia sinensis
TTCAAACAAATATATATAATACATAGATATACAATATATATACATATATGTATAAATATACAATTCTCCCGCCTCTCTCTCTGTTTTTGTCTCACTCTCTCTTCCGTCATCTTCTTCGAGCGTTGTATCTGGCACACGATTTCAACAATCGCGGCGCCTGACCGACAGGCTATCCAATCGTGCCCCGTATGAATACACACTCACATACACCGAGGAGTTGACTCGAGTGGTGGAGAAGACAGAATCTCTAACTCGACTATGTCCCTAATTCATTTCCTTGAAATTTTTATTTATTTATTTTTTTTTCATAAAAATGTTTTGATCAACATGACAGTTAGATTAGCATACTTATTCCATTTTCTGTTTAAAATCATGTAAGCTAAACTGTGAGCACTGTAAATTTTCCCTTTTCAAATCCAAAGAATGGTCTAAGTTTTGCAAAAAATGGAACAATTTTTGAGAAAAATTAGTCAGATTCATTCAAATTAATCAAAACCTATTTTTGCAAATGGCCACTACTCAACTAACATGGAATCAACCATTGGGGTGCATAGTCCCAAACCAGATAATCAAAGGTGATATCTGAACCAAGCCAATCCGAACCGAATGAAGTCGAGCAAAACTGGACCAGACCGAACCGAACCGCCAAATCGAATCGAACCGAACTGAACCAAGTTAAATCAAACCAATTGAACTGAGCAGAAGAAGATACACCAATCAAACACGGATAGGACAACCAAGTCGACTAAAGACACACCAAGCAAACATGGACGAGATGAATGAGTTGAAAAATTATTAGGGCCGAACTTCAAGATGAAGCTACCTACGTATCCCAAAGATAGGAATCAGGCCATCGTAGTTCGGGCCAAGGTTCACTCGGGTATTGACACCCTCTTTTTGTGCTCTAATTTTTGCCAAAGCCGCCCTTTCGGGTTTTCAACCTTGCGAGCTTTTAATTTTTTTTTTTTTTCTATTTTTTTTTTATTTTTTTCATTTCATTTTTTTTTTCTTTTGAGTTTCTATTTTTTTGTTTCTGCTCTAACTTTTGCCTAGGTCGCCCTTCCGGGTTTTTAGCCTAGCGAGCCTCTCAAGGGTTACTTTCAGTTTAACTTGTCCATGTTGATTGGGTGTGAAATCTCTAGGCCATCTATAAGAACGACAACTACGCTTGACCAGTAGATATGATGATGTAGGGACTAGGCTAATTGGGTCCGAATTTGCCCTTAGTGTTGCCCCTAGTGTAGTGGATAGGAACTCGGCTGTCCTTCAATAATAAAATTCATTCTCTCAAATTCTGGGTTTTGCCTTTCTAGGTGGTCTTCATTGGGAAACGATTCAATTTTAACTATTTGATCACATCCAACCTTTTGCCCCTAGTTCAAGGGCTACTTCAAATCTAAATCACACCCGACCTTCTTGCCCCTAGTTCAAGGGCTGTTTCCAATCTGAATCACAGGCCCTACATAGTTTTAGCTAAGGTTGACTCGGGTATTGACACTCTCCTTTTATGCTCTAACTTTTGCCAAAGCCGCCCTTTCGGGTTTTCAACCTTGCAAGCTTTTCATTTTTCTTTTTATTTTTCCTTCTTTATTTTTATTTTTTTTTGTGCTCTAACTTTTGCCAGGGTCCCCCTTCCGGGTTTTCAGCCCAGCGAGCCTCTCAAGGGTGATACTTTATTGCCCCTAATTCAAGGGTTGTTTCAAATCTGAATCACATTCGACCATATTGCCCCTGGTTGAAGGGCTGCCTCCATTTGAATCACATCATGGCCCCTAGTTCAAGGGTTATTTCCAATCTGGATCACATTCGACCTTATTACCCTTAGTTGAAGGGATGCCTCCATTTGAATCACATCATTGCCCCTAGTGCAAGGGTTGTTTCCATTTGAATCATATTCGACCTTATTGCCCCTAGTTTAAGGGTTGTCTTCATTTGAATCACATCATGGCCCCCCAGTTCAAGAGCTATTTCCAATTTGGCTACGTAAACTTTACACTTTGATTGATCATGAAATACTTCAAATCAAGGTTTGAAAGCTAAGGAGCTAAGGAGGTCGGACCTCAAGTCAAGAGGGATCCTATGCTGTATAATCAATTCCAGGCATGTCTTCATAGGACCACGCAAAAACAGTTTTTGAAATCTTTTCACAAAGTGACTAATCACTTGTACTCTTACGAAGACAAGATAGAACCAATTTGGACCAAGCCAGGATCCTTCTCAGTACCCACATTAACAAAAATGATTTTATTCATCAAAGGCTTAGCGCACCTCTCTTCCTTTTAGTTGATCAAAATTTACAAATCCCGAAGAAATTCTTCCTCTTCGTTTTTATCAGAGTTTTGGAAAAAGTTTTGAAAACCTTTGGTCAATGTGATGAATTAAGGCACAGAGAAGTAGGCAGACTCTACGGCATTTTGTTTTGTTTAAAGAGACTATGACTCAGCAATGACAATAGACTTAAAAGAAAATGACAAAGAACACTTAGACAGGACAGAAATGTCTAGGTTAGTACTATCAAAATCAACAGACTCTGACTTAATAGAATGACTCGAGTTTGATTCTGTCTCTACAAACTTGGTGGAATCAAATTTAGACTCAATACTCAGTTCAAAACTCAGAATAAAACCATTTTCAATTTGCCAGTCAAAGAATGGGCCAGCCACAACATTCAAAATAAAGCTCGTGCAATCAACAGGTGGTCACTCCCCAATCACAAAGATGGTCGGATACCCTACAAGTTCTATTTATTTACAATAGTCGACTTTGTGAGATTTTTTTTTTTTTTTATGTTTTTGTTATTTTTTTGTTTTTGTTTTTGAAGTAATGGTGCTAAACTGAACAGCCTGAACCACTCACTTGAATTTGAGAACCCCTGTACAGATCCAATACATTGCACATAACACATAGCATGAAAGAGATCAAACACCCCTATGGAGGGTAAGGTTATCCTGTCCTACACTTTTGAAATGATCTAGGATTTCACTATTCAGACAAGTGGTATCATACATCCTAGAAATGGGAGAGTATCATGTCCTAATGTTGAAAGGTACTAGAGCTCACTATATGTACAAGGTTGGCTCTACTTTAGGGGTTGAAGTCAAGGTGACATTACCAAAGAGTCCTTCGGACCATAACCAATGAAGATCTTTAGGAATCAGAAGAGTCAACATAGCCTCTCTTCAAAGTCTGAGAACCTTCAGATCTCAAAAGGTTATAACACAAGGCCTCTAAAGTAATGTAGAGACAAGTGTAGTGCCATAAAAAGTGTGCATGTGCTCCCACCAGTATTTGGGCAACACAGGGACTTTAAGTGCACCAATGCATGCAATGCAATAAACATATAATTGAAAATAACAGTCATATCATGGAGTTCGAGTCAAGGTTTCATAAATCCCCAGCAGAGTCACCAGAAACTGTAACATGCTCGGGGGGTACCCGCGCGCGTTAAACAGTTCAGACTCCCGAGATCTCTTTGATCTAGTCTCACGAGTGCAATGTGAAATGTAGATGAGAGTCCAGATTTGGTAACTTTTATTGAGAATCCATTTTATTGCAATTTTGTCAAAAATGGACTGCATCATCAGATCTCAAAGTCACCACCTAATATTTTAGGAAATTAGGAAACCCATGACTCGGTGCCAAGGCCACTGTTCGTCGTAACCAAGGATGCTTGGCTCGGAACCTTAGGTATGAGATGGGAAGGTCAATAATGAGCACCCCCGCTCACCCGATTAAAAGATCGGCCTCTACTAAACCATGATATAAATTTTATTTTCTTTATATGTTCATGTTATGATTATTTTAGTAAATCTGAACTGGCTGATGAATCTACTTCTAGCTCTGTCCTGCCTGAAACCCTGAAGCACTAGTCGTCCCGACAATTTAAAGACAAAACTTTTTCATATGACCCGGTTAGCCACACTGATAACAAATGAACGATTCACTCCCTTGATTCTGAAGATGAGTAGATGGTCGACGTTGTCAGTTACCCCTCTGTGGACATGTAATAGACTTATGACCTTACTCACCACATCGATAACAAGTAATCCCACTTTGTCCTGTACTATTCGTACTCTTTCCTGACATAGGACTCGATGACACGGCTGGTAATGGCGGTAGATGAGAAGTCGTAGAACTCTTCGACCTCTTGGATGCCATAGAACCCCCTTGAAACTCGATAAACCCTTGTCTCTTTAGCCGCCGTCTCTTTTCCTTGCCTTCAAGCATGATCTCAACGTGTGCTGTGGATTCAACTAACCAATCATAATCCCAGATCATATTTCCCGTCACCTTCATCAAGATTCCCGGCCTCAGCCTTTTCTCAAACTCTAGATGCCTACGTTCTTCGGTGGCCACAAGATCTGGTGCAAAATAAGATAAACTCATAAAGGTAGCCTTAAACTCCTCCACGGTGGAGTCAGATTCTTCAAGTTCCTCAAACTCTCTCCACAAACGTCCCCTCATAGTGGGATGAAGGTATTTCTCTTGAAAGACATGAGAAAATGCCTCCCAAGTATGCTCAATTCGACCCTTGGAATATTTCCAGCATTAGTCGGCATCCTCCTTCAATTGGTAACTAGCAAGCGCCACTCGAAGTTCACTATACCAAATATCAAAAACCTCAAAAGATTTGGTGATTTTCCATTCAAATATTTCTTTTTCCCATTGAACCACAAATTTTTCTTACAAAATAATTTCAAAATATGTATCTCTATTTAGTGAGTTAGAGAAGATTACAAAACAATTACATTTCCCTTCTAGTTACTAATTACATTGAGACATAATACAAAATTACAAAACTCAAAATAAAATAGAAGAGGAGTTCCATGGTTTCGTTACAAATTCAAGTTCACAAAAGGTTAGATAAAAAAAAAATGTAAAACAAAAAAAGTTTTTTTTTTTCTTCTTTTTCATTAACGGTTTTGGGACACTTCATTCCCTAAAAGGTTAGTAAATAGAAGTGAGCAATTGCCCAATAGAGAATAACTTTAACCAAGTATATAAACATTTGATTTAAATATGCATGACCTTTATTAATGCCCAAGAGTCCATATTTCTTTTAAAAACTATTCCACATCACACAATTTACATTCAACCTCCACATTTTTCCATTCTCACACGGATGGCCTGTGGACGGCTCAAACCTTTCCACTTTCATTGTCCTCACACGAACCAACCAATGGACACCTCACAACACCCCCACATTCGTTGCCCTCACGCGAACTCGGTGCGTGGTCTCCTCAAACACATCTCCACATTCATTATCCGCATATGAACTGGGCAAGTGGGCACCTTAACACATTTCAAAACATCAACATTGTAATCACAGCACAACAATCACCAGGACTTCCCAATTCTACCTATCCATTGTCTGTTAAGTCAAAATCAACCACAACACGTAGGGTTACTTATATGAAAATTTAGGGCTTTTCCATTCAACTATTTATTTTCATTCATTCAAGTATTACTCACTATTTTATCGTTAATTCCACAATTCACCATCAATTTCACACCAACACCTCATCTAAACAAAGTTCATATATATATATATATATATACCACATCCATCTCAATAGTTCAACACACTTTAAGATCCACACATATTTAATCCAAAATATAAATATACAATGGCAAAGGTATTCCTACTTCAAGGTTGCACAACGAACGATGAAGGCCCACCCAATGAGCTTTTGAAATACCTCGATCTATTAGGCTCAAATCATAGCTCTTGATGAGGAGAACAACTTTAATGAAAATCCAAGGATTGATTCTTGCTCTATCTAGATGAAATCTAGAGTTTCCTAACTAGGCTTTCAAAAAGAAGTTGTTAGAGAGAGAAAGAGAGTGGAAGAAATGATTTGGAACAATGTTTGGATCACAATGTAACTCTGTTATTCCCACCAAACCACCCGAGCGAACTTTCCTTGCTCGAGCGAAGTGCCAAAATACAAAGTGACCGCTCGAGCGGTAAACGTAAGGTCTTAGAAATTTTGCAGAGCGACAATGAAAATATTGGGAGCTCACATTCTTCACTTGAGCGATCATTTCTTCGCTCGAGCGGTCTTGCTTGCAAACCTGCGAGATATAAAGAGCTACATATCTCCACTTGAGCAACCAAATGACAGGTCGAGCAGTCACCCAAAAACAACGGTTAGAAATGGACTACATCACCAGATCTCAGAGTCACCTAATATTTTAAGAAAATTAGGAAACTCGTGACTCGTGCCAAGGCCACTATTTGTTGTAACCAAATATACCTTGGTTCAGAACCTTAGGTATGAGATCCGACCAAAAGATTGACCTCTACTAAACCATGATATGAGTGGTATTGACTTTATATGTTCATATTTCGATTATTTGACAATTCTAAAATTTACTATGTCATTCATTTTGGAATGTTTGATTTCATTTATTTTTTAAAGAGTATTGAATAATGCACAACTCAAAAGAAATTGAGTTCACAAACATGAAAATTGATATTATTCCAAATTGAATGACAAAACCTCCATCCACTGTCATTTATAGAGATATATTACTTAAGCAAATAATCAAATGGTAGGAAGCTTAGACACAGTATGAAAAACACTCACAAGTGGAATGCTAAAGCATAAACACTTACATAGTATTTACTGGTGTCCTGCGGAAAGCTACAAAACAAAATTAGAAAATATACCTGATCTTATATACAAAATCAAAATGCAATACATACAAAAAAATGAAACTAAATATTTGGCTACTAATACGAGACATGTGAATCATCTCAAGACATGGGGTTGCGCACAAAATCACATACGAATTGATTAAACCCACAAATACAAATGAGCCGAATCTAAATGCATGAAATATGGATGCATAGCATGAGTTTGATGAAAATGAAAATATCATATTATTTACAGCTATGGAAAGCGAGTAAATAAAAAAGATAGAAAGAAGTGGAGATTGGGGATTATTACAATAAACTAAATTTAACAAATCATACGACCAATTATTTACATCATGTAAGGATAGGTGGCTCAACCAACTATTTCTAACAAGCTAAATCACATATTTAAAGACAAGAGAAATAGAAATAAAATAAATGTGAAAATTGCAAAAACTTATCTTTAGAGGAAATGATGAATGTTTTGATTATCAAACTTTCTTCTTTACACCCTCAAGTTATGGAGTATGTTGTTCAAATCCCAACAAGAAAATACAAATTTTAGAGGAGTTTTGGGTGGTTGGGAAAGCAGTCAAGGTGAAAAGGTGATGGATAGGTGTGTTTTTGGTTTCTTGGAGTTCTTCCTTTCTTAGAATTTTTTTTTTCCTACTTGAAGTCTTACATATTTATAGAACTAAGCAAAAACATATTGTGAGTATTGATAGTGGTGCGTGATTATGAAAGTGGATTATGAGTGGGGATGGTGGTGTGTGATTAGGAAAGTGGATGGTAAGTGGGGATCGTGGTGTGTGATTTGGAAAATGGATGATGAGTAGTGATAGTGATGTGTGATTAGGAAAGTGGATGGTGAGTGGTGATGGTGGTGTGTGATTAGGAATGTGGGTGGGGTGTGATTAGGAAAATAGATGGTGAGTGGTGATTAGGAAACTAGATGGTGAGTGGTGATGGTGGGGTGTGATTAGGAAAATGGTGGTGTGTGATCATTTTTATGTACAAATACATAAAATCAAGTAAAATTATAAAATATTACAAGTTAATGAACTGAAAATATATTTTAGCAGTCTAAAACAATTTGGCCAAAATGGGTGAAGGTTAGGATTAAATCTTAAATTTGACTTTTTTGCTGAGAAATTCATAAAATAGGATATTCCAATTTTTATCATCAGGTGATTGGAAGAAAGCGCCCAAGTCTTAAGGCCGGTCAAAATGTGGGGTGTCCATAGTTGCCCCTCTTTAACAGACCTCAATATGTCATTTTTATGACGTGAGTGAATATCAGAGATCGAAGACGACTCTCTTGACAAAGCCATAAGACTTGGCCAAGCAACAAAATATTGATGCAATTGGTTGAACCTGAGGTTGCCTACGTATCCCTTTGGAAGGATTCAAACTAGCATAGTTTAGGGGCAAGATACAAATGACATACTCTATATGCAATTGAAAGTTATACTTACATATGCCATACCGTTGGGTTTCGAAAGTTCATGATTTATGCAATGCAATGTAATGGATTGATGACAAAGATATGAAGGTGGAAACATGTGAGGCAAGCCTCCTGCAAATGATATAAAGGATAATAGGGGGTGCATGTAACGCCCCGAAACAATAACAACAACCCACTTCACTATTGGGTAGAATTAATCATTAACATTATATTTAGCATTCCATCTATACTCCTTGAATCATACAAAGGATGATATACGCATGTATATATTCATAAATCCTAGATCCTGAATCTATAGCATATGACATGCATACATGAATCAAAATAAAGGGAAAATCTAGTAATTTCATGCTCTAATGGCTATATCTTTCCAAGCCAATGTTTGGTTACAACAAAATGAGTTCAACTCAATACAGTTAAAGCCCAAAGCTTGTACAAAAATAATTACAACAAAAGAAAACAAAAGGAAGCTCTTGGCTCCAAGTCCTTCCAAGATATGTACTTGGTGGAGGCATATCATCAGTACCTGAAAGTTGTTTTCCACATAGGGTGAGTTAAAATCCAATAGATATACTTTAACACAATGTATAAATCTTAACAAAGCCATAAGGTGCACGGATATACATGCCATTTGTCAAACGTTTTATATTTCCATCTCAAACAACACAATGCCAAGATTATATATCAATTCATGAAAAATATCTTTTTTATATTAGAAAATAGGGTAGTGGATACAAAACACTGGAATAACTTGGTACGTGTCTGCCAGTAGGCTATACAAGCACTACCAAAGCCATTTTACTGGTACTAACCGGAAGGATTGGTATCTAATCGTGTAGGTTTCTAGACTTTAACCAAGGATACACAGGCCAACATAATAATCACAACCATACCCCCTAACCAGATTCACCAAGGTGTTCACCCATTTTTCTAAAAATAATATATTTTCAATGCTTAAGTAAGAAACAATGCACAATGCAAGATGTATGAGTAATTAATTTCAATTCACCTAATCCTCATGTAATTTCTACAACAATCAAAGCTATCCTCCACTAATAGCCCAAACAGATTTCTCTATTCAACAAATAATTTCCAACAAAGATATAATCCCATCCTTTACAAAATGGGAGCGATATTACATATCCAACTCCACTCTCATCATTAACAAATACATTCATTTCATTCTTTTAAAACCCAACATCTTTTCCCTTTTCTTTCCTAAACCAAATATCAATGATTTATGAACAAAACCTTTTTTACTTTCTAAGTAAAGAAATTCCAACATTTCAATATATCTCAACCATAATTTCATTCCCATAGCTTTCCTCAAGAACCCATTTGAAAACCCCTCTTTTACATTTCAAAAATGAAACCCTAGGTTTTACCCAAAATCTCCAAATCACTAAATCCTTTCAATGAGCAAATAAATAGTCTACAAATCATACCAAAGGTTAAAGAAATCCCTACCTCAAGATTAGAAGAAGAAAATAGCAAAGGTTGAAGTTTGGAAGAGTAAAAAATGATATCCTTTTTTATTAAAATGAAGCTTTCTATGAGTTCTTCCTTTTTCTCCAAGGAACTAGGGTGGGGAAATCAATGGATTGGGAGTATTTGGTGTTTTAAGGCAAGAACTAGAGAGAAAGTGTGATGAAATTAGGGTTTAGAATGTTTTAGAGAGAGAGAGAGGAAGTGAAAAAGTGATAACATCTCCCTTTTCGAGATCAAACATACGCATAGACCGCTTGAGCGTCAAACACAATAAGTGAAACTGCTTGAGCGACCAAAACACCACTCGAGCATACAATAACCCCCTCCCAAAAGTTCAGACCTGCAAAAGACTGCTTGAGCGCAAGAAATACAGCTCAAGCGAAGATACCCCACTTCCAAAAGTTTTGTAGACCTGTAAGAAAATACTGAAAGATCCCAAAGACTGCTCGAGCGACCAAAACAACACTAGAGCGAGCAAGAAGAAAAGTGGACAGCAACTCCTTTGAAAAACTAACTCCCAACTTGTTTTAAGCACAATAATAACTCTCAAACAACCAAACTCAAATAACAATGAGAGTAAGAGGTTATCAACAACAATTAAAGGCATGCAATTCCGGATCTAAGAACATGAAAAGGATCAGGTCTAAACCAGAATCGTTATAGTGCATTGCATACAAATGTTCCACAACATAAATAAAGAAAAGGGTACATCGCACACAAATGGGCCATAGCACAAATGATAGAAGGGGGTGTGCTTTGGCACATTTGTATGTGATGCACCTCTCTCTATCATTTGTGCCTCAGCACAAATGATAGAGAGAGGTGCATCACATACAAATGTGCCAAAGCACAAATGATAGAGGGGTGCATCGCATACAAATGTACCACAACACAAATGATAGAGAGGGTGCATCGCATTCAAATGTGGCAAACCACAAATGATAGAGGGGGAGCATCACATACAAATGTTCCACAATAGAAATGATTGAGGAGGTGCATCGCATACAAATGCGCCAAAGCACAAGTGATAGAGGAGGTGAATTGCATACAAATGTACCACAACACAAATGATAGAAGTGGTGCATTGCATACAAATGTGCCACAGCACAAATGATAGAGGATGTGCATCACATACAAATGTGCCACAACATAAATGTAGAGGGGGTGTATCGCATACAAATATGCCACAACACAAATAATAGAGGAGGAAATGTGAACTTGAGATCTAGACGCATCTAACGCGAGGGAAGGAAACTTGAACTTGAGATCCAACCACATCTCATGTGAGAGAAGGAAATATGAACTCAGATACAGACGCATCTAACACGAGAAGAGGAAAGGTGAACTTGAGATCCAAACGCGTCTCACGTGAGAGGAGGGAATGTGAACTTGGGATCCAAACACGCCTAATGTGTGTGGACTCGACTTTTTTCGCGCCCCCTTTCGGAGAGCTCGAATTGGTCCTACAGTTCGGACTCCTGTCATAGTTCTGAATCTAATTTCACAAAGTGCAATGTGAAACAGTTAAACACCAAAGAGTCCAATCCGGCATATCATTTTGGAAAATTGATTTTTAATGAAATAATGCCAAAATTGAATTGCTTTTCCAGATTACAGAGTCGCCACCTAAATATTTTATTTTGGGGAAATTTAGAAAACCCTGACTCGTGCCAAAGGCCACATGTCCGTCATCACCAAAGTTGCTTCAGCTCGAAAACTTGGGTACGAGAGGGGAAGGTCCTGAAATGAGCACCCTTACTCGCCCGATCAAAAGATCGGCCTCTACTAATAATGATATGTTGTTTTATAAACCTCATATGTTCTTGTTCTGATTATTTAGCTAACTTTACTACGTGACGCACACAAGCAAGTATAGACTAAGTAGCAAGACTTGGAACAATTCAACTCATGTTTGCTTTCGAAAATGGTTTGAATTTGCCACCCTCAAGTGGGCTAAAATACGGATTTACCATCAAACATGATGGGCTTAAAACATGATTTGCCACTTCGCAAAGTGGGCTTAAAACTCACACTCGTTGAATTGTTCCAATTCAAGCAACAAGCCTTCATCCACCGGCATTCATGCAGTTTATCATTTAAGCAAATAGCCTCATCGCAAGCATGCTATTATGGCAACATGGCAGTCGAACTCATGCAAGCATGCTAAAGCATAAAACTCACCGAGTAGTCCAAACCAAAACAAAACCTAGTTAAAAATATGCATGATCCTAACTATACAAGATGCCTAATGCAACACATGCAATATGCAATTAATAGGCTTGGCTACTAATATGGCATTTGCAACACTTTGATAGCATGCTTTGAACCATATATTCAAATAAGTGTATTGAAATTACAATGCAGTTTGAATGATGCGCCGAGCCTCGGTGCATGCAAGACAAATGAATGATGTAACATGCAAGCGTAAGGTATGCTAATTGAAACATGATCCCTAATCTAACCATCGAAAGCGGATAAATAAAAGGGAGAAAACGTGGGGTTGGAAGACATGCACGCACGCACGAGCACTTATCACAACATTGCGACCTCGCGAAGGAGGGTCCGAATGAATAAGCTAAGCTACACTAAGCTAAGCTATTACAAACCAAAACTAATTAACTATTCTAAGCTAACTATTACAGCATTTGAAATAAATTAACTAACCATTCTAAGTTAGCTAAAATCTTACAAAATCAATTAAGCTAATTAACTACAACACTTGTATGAATGAAATAGCTAACTTATTCTAAGTTAACAAAAGTGACTAAATTGCCTCGAGGGTGAGGGACACATGCATGCTCGGTTGCTCCACCCGAAAATGCCACTTGATCACTGAAAATTGTGCCAACTTCCAGAATGCCTTTGCTCCAACACAGGAACACCTTTGTGCAAAAATTCACTAGTGGCCGATCGGCTACAAAAAGTGGCTGTCGACCACCCCCTTTTCTGGACTTCTCCTTATGCTGCAACAGAGAGCAAACAGAAGCAAAGCAATGCATTTTCAAGAAATGTGTGTACTGCTACTGTAAGGACCCCAAAATCTGTATCCGAAATTACTTTTAAGTCCTTATGGGTTAAAGTATTTTAATTTAATGATATCTGTTCAAATTGGGGAATTATCTGTTGAGCCACGGCTTTACAGGTTCAGAAATCAAAATTGAGTACTTGGGTATGTTAATGAGAATTTTTAGAACTATTTGGGAAAATTAATTGGAATTCTAATTTGTCTGATTCGTTAATGCACGTTTGGGTGGTTAATTTTGTACTGCAAAATTGAAGGCCTTAGAGGCTTCAGAAATCGGAACAGTGGACATATTTACGATCAGCATAATTTTTAGAGTCATCTGGAAAGTTTAATTGAAATTTGATTTTGTGCGATTCGTAAGGGCGTGTTTGGCCCTCCTTATTGTGAAAAGCTTCAGTGTGTGTATATTTATATATATGGAGACATGTTATGTGAGTTGGGAACTCAAGATATTTGAGCCAAAAATTTCGAAGGTAGAAAGAGAGAGAACCATGAAAGAGAGAGGGAGAGAAGGAGAGACAAATTCTTTAAGAAAGCTTAACATTCATGGATAGTTGAAGGGAATTAAAGAGAGAAGATCAACCTTAAAGCTTGGAAGATTGAAGAGATCAAAGGGAAAAAAGAAAGGTTGAAGTTATGGGGCTCTAACTATCATCTTTGTAGATAATTCATCTACTACATGGAATCAAAGATTAACTTGGAAGTTTGATATGTAAATGAATAAATGTGTTGGGTTATGAGTGGATTGGGTTGAATTCAAGGAATTGAACCTTGATTTCCTTTAATTTGTTTGATGTGGGTTCAATCTTAAGAATGATTTATAGAATAACAAGATTTAATGTGAGAATCAACCATGGGTAAGATGTATTTGCATGATTTTGAGCATATATTATGAAAGTTTGAAAATATGGAAAAGATGAGACTTGGATTCCTAACTTGAGGCAAAGATTGATTTATTTGAGATGAGATTACACTTGGTTGATTTTAGTTTATCATGTTATGAGGCAATTTTACATGTTTTTGAGTGATTTATGTTAAGAACCAAGCTTAAAAATGGAAAAACCAAGTGTTGGAGCAAAAAGAGCCATTTTCGGACTGCAAACTGCCCAGAGCCGCACGTTCGGGAGACAACTCTGTTCAGCCAACTTTGAATAAGCATATCTTTTGCCTCGGGACTTCGGTTTGAGTGATTCTTGAGCCTAAAATCAAGCCTCGGAAGTCTAGTTTCCAATGGTGGTGGTCTCACTCCCAAATTCTAAATGAAGAAATAGTTATGCCCAAATTAGTGACGACTGTTCACTTTTTGTCAACCAATTTTGTACCATTTCCCATCGATTTCTCCTATTTTCTGAGACATAGATTATAACTTATTAAGGAATAATGAGCTGGTACCACCATGGCTAATTGATTGAATGATCAAAGAGAATAAGTAAAGGATCGAGTATAATCTCATATTATGTGTTGTGCACTGTATCTGTAGGTCGAGACGAGGACATCGTCCCGTTACTACCGGGAGCCGATCACTGTGAGTAATAGTAGTGTATCGATATGTTTCATTTACTTCCTGTGATTATGATCTATGTATTCTTATTGGTGAATGGCATGTTCCATTAATATTGTGCTTTGATTTAATTAATGAATATGCTTGAATAATGGCATTGTTATGGACCTAAGGTCGTTCTGTCCCTAGTAATAGACATGGGCCCGAGGCCGTTATGATATGAATTGTTCTATCCCTATTAATGCAGTGATACATTTGCCTACTGTTAATAGTTAATACTGACGTTCTGTTATCTGTAAGTTAACTTTCTGAATTCATGATGAACAAATGGAACATATGTGTATTATGGAACAACGATATCTTTGTATATCTGGAATCATTTTGTTTTGTTAATAATGGTCCCGAGGCCAATCTGTTGATATCTGGGCCTGAGGCCGCTCTACTTAATATGTTGGACCTAAGGCTGTTCTGTATTATATCTGGGCTTATAGCCGTTCTATATTATCTATGGACTTAAAGTCGTTTTGGATTATCTGTGGGCTTAAAACTGTTCTGTATTATATCTGGGCTTAAAGCCGTTCTGTATTATATCTGGGCTTATAGCCGTTCTGTATTATCTTTGGGCTTACAGCCGATCTGTATTATATCTGGGCTTACAGCCGTTCTGTATTATATCTGGGCTTACAGCTGTTCTGTATTATCTCTAGGCTTACAACCGCTCTGTATTATATATGGGCCTGAGGTCATTCCGTGTTATATGTGGGCCTGAGGCCGTTTTAAAATATGATTATGTATAATATCTGTGTACAGTTTGATATGCATATTTGCATTCTCTAAGTCTATGCTCAATTAATTAACCTCCTGATATTGCTATTATTCACTGAGCCTTGCTCACTCCGTTTTTATGAATATTTCTGTAGGTGAGTCGTCGACGATCGACACTAGAATGGTTTTGAGGTCTACCTGTCTGCCAAGCCGCCTGGGGTATGCCTCTGTGTTGAGGCCTTAATTTGTGTTGGGAGTCATATAAATTATAAAGTCTTATGTAAGTGTGTGTGAGATCTATATAAATTCTGTGATTGTATGTGTAACTCTGGGAATGTATTTAAATGCTCGAATCTAATTAAACCATCATGTATGCACAAGCTCAATGGATGTTGTCTTTTATTGATATTGCTTCCGCTTAAGGCCCCGTATGTGTATAAATATTATTCTAAATTCTATTTGAGGCCTATGTACGGGGCCGGTTATGAGCCAAACTTTTAGGGGCGGGATTGGGTCATGACAGCTACCCTCCTTATCATCTTTCAAGCTTAAGGGAGTGTAGTTCTTGGCTCTCAAGCCACCAACCAAGCATTTTCAATGCATGATGGCTAGAGAACAAGCTTGTACAAGGTCAATGAATGCACAAACAAGACCAAAATAATCACCACCCTATCATGCGTGATCAAGGGTGACGGTGACCAAGAAAAATGGCACGTTTCATCACTTTGAGTATGAAACGTCCCATTTTTCTTTTGTTCGGATTAACGTTCAATCCGAACAGATGCAATGCAACACAAAGATTTTTAATCTTGCCTCTTTTACTTTGTTCATTTTATTTACACATTTTAGATTACCAATCCGTTCTTTAATCGATTAGTCCAAAGAGTGAGTGTCCTCTAATGGAAAGAGGGCTTAAACCATAAGTACCTTGAGCATGAAAGAGGCCTAATGCTGTTGGTAATGAACTCCTGACGGAATTAAATCATTAGGCATAAGGATCTCAATTCCACACTCAAGCCAACAAGGGGTTCGAAGTCACTTTCAAAACAAATGAAAGAGTTAAGAATGGAGGGAGATTGCAGAGATTTCAGTGCTAAAATGGAGTGCAAAATGGCATTAAAACATGCAAGCAGCTCATCCAATACATGCGAAAAAGTCTAACTCACTATGCTAGTGAAAGAGCTTGCACTACAACCATACAATACAAGCCTTAAAGGGCCAAGTCAACTCAAAACAGAGTTAAAACAAGTCAAAACAGTGACTAAATCATGCTGAGATTGAGGTACAAAAAGCATGCTCACATGGTAGCTTGCAAACAAGACTCAAGATGCAACTCTCAAAAGTAATGAAAGAGTGAAATAAATAAGCATGTGACAGAGCTATATACACTAAAATTACATGTTAAAAGACACTACAACATGCAATCATTCCAAGCAAAACATGTTAGAGGCCTAAAATGCCAAGCTAAAGAAGCCATTTGCACTACAACTATGCAAAACAAGGCTCACATGACCAAAGCAGCCCAAAACAAAGCTAAATCATGCCAAATTAGAGGCAAACACATGCTGGAAATAAGGTAAGTTAAGCCACAAAAACGTGCTACCATGTGATGCTAACTAGGCATAGAAGTGAGACACAAGGAGGGGAGGGTAAACCCTCTATTTTTGGACTTCAAAACATACTTTTTACCACTGAAATGACTTTGAATTTTAGTGGTTAAAAGGCCCAAAACGTTTGAATTTAATATGCTAAAAGATGGTGTAAAGGCTCACACAAATAGGCAACAAGAAAGGTAGACAACCCCTTAGCACAAAATAGGCTCAAACCACCATTTTTAAAATTGAAAAATAGAGGTTTTTACAGTTGAAAACCAGCTCAAAAACAGTGTCAAAAGATGGCAAAACAAGTACGGAAATTAAGCTAGCAAAGAGAAGTTTCTACCTCTTGAATGGAAGACACAACTTAAGCAACAATCTGAGCTTAAACCACCTTCTAGAGCTCAAAGGAAGCTCCAAGAGAGCTTCAAGCAACCTCAGCCCAAAGATGAACTACTTTGATCAAGGATGTCTAGGCAAAGGAGAGGTGTATCTCTACTTGTATGGACAAAAAGGCAAGAGAGAGAGAGAAATCTAGAGAAAGTGAATTGTAGAGAGAGGATTTTTAAAAAGAGAGGCTCCCAAAATTTTCCAACCTTGCAATATGAGAGATATGGCCTGCATATATAGAAATACAAGAGCTCAAGTCAAAAATATCAATGAAGAAATATCTGGAGCAGTGTGGGAGACAGTTGGAGGATAATATCTAGAAAATTTGAGCTTTTTTCACAAGTGGCCGACGGCCAGAAGTAGTGGCCGATCGTCCACTTGTGGTGGTCGGTCGGCCACTAATGGTGGCCGGTCGGCCACCAAAAATCTGCTTTTAGGCCCGATTGCAAACAGGCATATCTCCTTCATCTGGACTCCTTTGCAGGTCATTCT
This sequence comes from Camellia sinensis, assembly GCF_004153795.1. NCBI lineage: Eukaryota > Viridiplantae > Streptophyta > Magnoliopsida > Ericales > Theaceae > Camellia > Camellia sinensis. Next base: position 230,057 of record NW_021025168.1, read on the forward strand.
TGTGCCTAAATTGAAGCCCCGGAAGTCTTGTTTCCAATGGTGGAAGCCTCACATAAAAATTCCAAGTGTTCTAAGAGATATCCTTCTTTTAATGAAGACTGCTCAGTTTCAGTCTAACCGGATTGATGCCTAACTTCAACCAGCCATATCTCCCTCATCTGGCCTCGGCTTGAGGAGATTCTTGAATGTAAAATGAAGCCCCGGAAGTCCAATTTTCAACGATGGTGGCCTCATAGTTGAAATCCAAGTGTACAAATGGATAGGCCCGATTTAGCGAGGGCTGCTCGACTCTCTCTTAACGATTCATGCCCATCTTCTTCCCCAACTTGGTTTCTTCCCTCTCCTCTAATTTTCTTCAACTCCAAACCTCTAAAGAAGATGTTTTAAAGATTTTCTTCAAAGAGTTCACCTCTCTTTCATTCATTTCTACTTTGTCCTTG
>NW_021025168.1:234021-248146 GCF_004153795.1 Camellia sinensis
GGTCATCATTAGAATTCATATCAAAAAGACCTCTTTGAGACATCTTTACTGCAACTTGCTAATCTAGTTCGAAGGGATCAGGAACATACCAAACTTGCTCGGCTTGGGATGATAATATAAAAGGTTCATTGCTAACACGATCGGTTGGGTACAACAAACGATTGAAGTTGACTAATGTGAATTTGAAAGCGTCTTCCATTTTCCCCCTAGTGTTATCAATCCAATCACACTTAAACAACACATATTTCATATTGTTAGTGTACCGGATTTCGACAATATCAGTCAACTGTCCATAGTAGTACACAGCACCGACGCGAGGACTCTTGTCCTTCCGACTAGCATAACTCATTGTATCAGCCTTTAAAGCTACACCACTATTTTGAGTCACCCAATGATCATCCACAACCTTCACACGAAAATGAAACCCATTGATAATGTAACCATTGAACCACCTAGCCAAGGTATGAGGACCATCTGCTAATCTATTGATTTCTTCAGTAAATGTAATATTACTTGTCCTTCGCAAGGTCTGAACCTATTAAAAAGACAAATATAAATTCAACTTCAACTTCAACTTCAGATAAAAATTTATGTATATTTAGATATGTGAAATGAAATGTCTAAATACATACATGGTCCTTAAACCAAGTGTAGAATGTTTCGAAATGCTCAGATTGAATTTGATGATCGCTTGCACGTGGCATTTTGCTCTTAATGACTTCAAGGTGTTTGCTGTGTAAATTGGAAGAGAATAGTAAATATCATATAGATTTCACTTTAGAATTTTACAATACTAGGAAAGTGATAAATTACCTTATGAACGGTGCAACTGAACTTGTGTTGAACAACACATATCGGTGACACTGTTGTAATTCATTATCATTAAGATAAAATGTTGTACTTTCGCCTACAGCTCGACCCATGTTGTTATCACCTTCATTGTTTCTCCTCGGTCGATTAGATTTGGTTTCCACATCAAGGAGATAGCGAGAACAAAAGTTCATGCATTCTTCCATCAAATACCCCTTAGCTATTAAACCCTCTGGATGAGCTCGATTACGCACATATTGTTTCAATGTAAGAAGAAACCTTTCAATCGGGTACATCCATCGAAACTGTATTGCTCCAGCGATCAAAGCTTCATCAGCAAGATGTATAGGCAAGTGTTCCATTATGTCAAAGAAAGATGGTGGAAAATTTTTTTCAAGATGACAAAGAGTTATTGCTATACGATCCTGAATATATTCCAAATCACTTGTACGATTCACTTTGGAGCACAATTGTCTAAAAAAAGTGCTCAACTCAATCAATGGTTCAATCACATTCTTAGGCAAGGACCTCCGTATAGCTAAAGGAATAAGTTGTTGCATCAAAATATGACTATCATGGCTCTTAAGACCCCAAATACTTCTATCTTGTAAGCGCACATGTCGCGAGATATTGGATGCATAACCGTCTGGTACTCTTACTTCCTTGAGTACTTTGAGAAACATATCTTTCTCATCATTGATCATTGTGAATTGTGCAGGAGGTACATAAACTTTATTGAACCCTCTTGACTGCAAGTGCAATGGTTTTCTGATATTCATTTCTTGTAAATCACGTCGAGCATTCACATTATCTTTGGATTTTCCTCCAACTCCTAGTATTGTCCACAATATATTATCGCAGACATTTTTCTCTATGTGCATCACATCGAGATTGTGTCTTATTAAGTTGTGCTCCCAATACGACAATTCATAGAATATACTTTTTTTCTTCCAATTATGGCCTTTTCTTCCGTTATTTTCCCTCTCTTCTTGTCTCCTGAACATTTCCTTCAGGTCATTCCTCTTGTACTGACTAAGGACACCTTCTGATTCCAACTGATGCAACGTCTCAGATCCAGATAAAATTTGAGGTTTTAGTCTCCATTCTCGACTACCATCAAATGATACTTTATCCTTTCGAAATTTATGATTAACTGGTAAGAAACGACGATGACTCATGTATGAATACTTCCTACCATGCTTCAACCAATATGATTGAGTTTTCACATTGCAGCGAGGACAAGCATATTCACCTTTCGTACTCCATCCTGATAAGTTGGCATAGGCAGGAAAGTCACTGATTGTCCATAACAAAGCTGCATGCAATTGAAACATTTCATTGGTTGATGCATCAAATGTTTGTTCACCTTCATCCCATAATTCCTTCAACTCTTCAATCAATGGTTGCACATACACATCGATCTTATCGCCAGGTCCTTTTGGCCCATCAATCAGCACAGACAAAATCAGATTTGGTTGTTTCATGCACATCCATGGTGGTAAATTATACGGAATCAACACAATTGGCCAAGTGCTATGAACTATGTTCATTGATCTAAATGGGTTGAATCCATCTGTAGCTAACCCAAGACGTACATTACGACTATTACTAGCAAAACAAGTGTTTCGCCGATCAAAGTCCTTCCATGCGAGGGAGTCAGCAGGATGCCTTAACACACCATCATCAACTCGTTCTTCCGCATGCCATCTCATGAGCTTTGCCGTTTTCGATGACATAAACAATCTCTGCAACCTTGGCTTCAAAGGGAAATACCTCATCTGTTTTGCTGCTACCCGTTTACCAGATTCCCTTGCATCATTTCCAACACCACCATTTTGTTTCCATCTAGAACTACTGCATATAACACATTTATCAAGCTTTGTATCCTCTTTTCTGAACAACATACAACTATTGGGGCAAGCATCAAAAGTCTCATACGTGAAACCCAAATCTGTAGTAACCTTCCGAGCTTGATAATATGAACTTGGAAGTTTTGTGCCTATAGGAAAAGCCTCATTCAAAAGCTTAAGTAACATGTCAACGGACTTGTCGGTCCATTGATTGAGCACCTTCATGTGCAAAATTCGAACAATGAATGATAGTGAAGTAAATTTGTGACACCCCGGTGTAGACAACCCATTTTTGACCGACCTTAACACTCAGACGTCATTGACTGAGCACTCGGTGATGGTGCATATTGTGCTCGTTCTGAGGTTACAGAGTCTCGACTGAGAGCCTTGTCTCTGGACTTTAGGACTCTTTTGTGCTTTGCCTCGGTTTGTGAACTAGGTTCTGTTTTCTTTTCCCGAAGGGAGGAAGAGGTCTCGTAGACCATCTCTCAATGGCTGTAGGCTACATTTCGTGGTCGTAAGCCATTGTTCTCGTTTGGAGATCAGTTTTTGGTTTTCAGAGCCGTCGGCCGTGCGCCTCGGTTTGGGACCGCTTAAATTTCTCCATTTGCTCTGGTTTTTGGCGCACACCTTGTTTCCTCTCCCTAGAGGGACACTGTGGCCCGGGAGACCACCTTCGTGGTCGCACGCCACTTCCGGTGCTTGATAGTCAGTTTTTAGGGTACCCGGCTGCGCGTTTTGACTCCCGAACTCTCGTTTTGCATCGGTGTGGGTTCATTTTTGGCATGGACCCTATTTTCATTGTTAGGAAGGTGGTACAAGGGTGAGAGACCACCTTTTCTTCTTGGAGACCACCTTTCTCTTGGCCACCCAGTTTTCTTGTTAGAGAGTTGGTCTCCCTCACTTTTGAGCCACATTTACTGGTCTCCCACCATACCACTGGCTTTGTTTCAGTGTGGAGACCACCAATTACCCTTGGAGACCAGCTTTCTCCTTGGAGTCCACTTTTCTCTCTCCTCCAGCCAGTTTTCTTATCGGGAAACTGGTCTCCCTCACTTTTGGGCCACAATTACTGGTCTCCCATATCACCACTGAGTTGTATTCACCTAGGAGACCACCAATATGGGCTGCTGACCACCTAGTTTTGAGTTGGACCTTTCGACCTGGCTGGCCGACCACTTGAACTGGTCGCTTTACTCCCTCCTGTTTTGTCTTCCTAAGTTGCTTCCAACTGTGCCAGCTGGGAGGCATTTGCTGCATCCTCCATACACGTGTATGGAGGATGTTTAATCTTGCTTCCAAGCTTCCAAGATAAGCTTTGGACCCTTGGCTCTATAAAGGAAGGCCTCTCCTTCCTTGGCAAGGGTTCAGAACTTTGGTGAAGGCATACAGTTATATCTCTCTATATCCATACACTTTGAGGCTTAAAAAAGTGAGTGGTTCTTGACCCTTTTGCATACAACTCCATAGCCTAACCCTTCCGTCATTGGTCTAAGCTTCTTGGAGGCCATTTTCAGAGGTTAAAGGGTGTGTTTTTGGTCCAAAGGTTGGCTGTCTTCTTGAGCTTCAAGGGTAACACCCTATTCCCTTTTTTGGTCCTTATTTTGCTTCATATTTTAGCCTTACTTGCAAGCATTTTTGAGCTTTGTAATAAACTGAAAAAGTCTTATTTTGAGCTCCTCTTGAAGTTTGTTTAAGGTCATTTTTCTATTGGGGGCCATCTACCCCCTTGCATGCTTGTTTACACCTTGTTTTGAGCCATGCATTTAGGCCTTTGAAGTGAACTTTGTTTGGCCTTCTAGCCACTGAAATCCAGTGGATTTTTAGTGGCTAGCATACTATTTTGAACCCCAAAATCAGAGAGGGGTGACCCTCTCACCCCTTGTCTTGTTTACTAGCATTGTTGATCGAACAAAGAAGCCCATGTTTGCACACTTCTTGAGCATGTTTCAGGCCATTTTTGGTAGGTTTTAAGACCTGTATGACCTCTATCCAGAGGTGGTTTTGCCATATTAGGTGTCCCTCTTGCATGTGTAGAGTAACCCTCTTCATGGCCTTTCAAAGGAGCCTTTACTTGCGTGTTTCCTAGCCTCATTTCAGGCCCTTTTCAGTGAGTTTTAGGGCCTTCATAACCTCTGTCCAGAGGTGATTTTGCCATTTTTGATGTCTATCTTGCATGTGTAGAACAACCCTCTTTATAGCCTATCAAAGGAGCCTATCATTTTTGCATGCATAGACCATGTTTCAGTGGGTTTTTGGGGTTATTTAGCATATAATACCTCTGAATTTTTCTGGTTTAGTGGCCTCTTGAATGCTTAATATACTTGTAGTGTAAACCTTCTTCACTAGCTTGTATTGCATGTTGCTTTGGCCCTTGATTTTAGCACTTTTTGGCCATGCCTTAAACTGATTTTGTGCATGTTTTGGATTAGCTTTGTTTTTGGGTCTCATGGTCGAATGATGCTTGTTTTGCATGCTTGTAGTACAATATCTATGCCTAGCTTTGAGTTTTGGGGCCTATTGCATGCTTGTGTTGAGGTGTTTCCATATTTTGGGGCCATTGTATATCATATTTCAGAGCTTATATGCGTGCCATATTCCCATGTTTTCCACTCTTTAAATGCGTTTGAGAGTTGTGCATAAATGCCTCATTTTTCGACCATTACATGGGCTTCATTTGCATGCATTCCGAGCCATCGTTTTAAACCAATTTCCCATTTTCTTGGACCTGCCTAGGGTCTGTTTGGGGTTGGTTTTTCTATTTGTGCATTGCTTTGTGTACCTCTAGTGTAACGCACTTCACTAGTTTCGGTATTCGGGCCATCTAGCATGCATCGTGTGAGGTGTTTGCATGATTTGGGACCATTGTGCATCACATTTCAGAGCTGAATCATGTGCCATTCTATGCCATATTTCATCCTTTGTCATGCTTTGTTAGAATTACATATTGTGCCTTAGGATCGGTTCTTTGCATTTGTGCATGTTTGCATGTATTTCGGTTGTCTCATTTTCATCATATGGCCACTGATTTGAGTGTGGCTAAGGTTCACTCATATTGGTTTAAGTCCATCTTGCATTGTGTATGCCATTTAGCTCATGTTGTTGCACGTTTGACCATCGCATTGTGTATGCTTTGGTTATGTCTTTGTGTATGTCCATCTTTGTATGTGTGCATTGTGTATGCCATATAGCTCATGTGCATTGTGTATGCCATTTTAGTCTATAGCATTGCGTATGCTAGGTTGTACATGTGTATATCATCCCTCGCATGCCAGCATGATTAGGTTGCATTGCATTTAGGGTTGCACGTTAGTCGCATTGTGTATGCCATCTCATTGCATTGTGTTTGGAGTAGGGTTAGTCCACACACGGGAAACGAGGGACGTTTCGTACTCAAAATGATGAAACGTGTCTCAATTCCTAGTCGCCGACACTCTAGATTATCCATGATGGAGTTTGGGCCTTGTTGTGTTTATATGTGCATTCATTTCATATTGAGTCGTGCAATTCGACTCCTCAGCCATCATGCATCGAGATGTGTGATTGGTGGCACGAGGATCGAGAGCCACATTTCCTTGAGCTTGTGCAATGATAGGGAGAGTGGTCGTGCACATATGTGTCACAAATACTGTGCTATGTCCCTTTCTTGCTCTCTGTTGCAGCAAACTAGAAACCAGCAGCCTTCTGGAGCTTTGTACAGTATTCTGGGATCAATTGCAAACAGAGGCAAATCGGGGCATCGCAAGGAATTTCCCGACAAAGCGACTCGAGCATGCATGCATCTTTCATCATTCCGAACAGAGCTGAGGCAGTCTACTTCATGTAGCATTGCATGCTAGTCTACTCGCTTTTTTAGTTAATTTGTTAATTAGCTAGTGTTGTGTAATAATTAGTTATTCATTTGTAATATTTATTCGGACCCTCCGAGGAGGGCAATGTTGTAATAAGTGTGCGTGTGTGTGATGTATGTCTTCTAACCCCATATCTTTCTCCCTTTTATTTACCAGTTTATGATGGTTAGTTTTAAGGCATGTTTCAATTAGCATCTATATGCTCGCATGTTTGCATCCATTCATCTGTCATGCATGCACCGGGCTCGGCGCATCATATTAACTGCATTGTATTTCAATTCTAAGTTGAATACATGTTATCTATTACATTTCATATGCCATGTTTAGAATAGCCGAGCCTATCTGAGTTGCATTTTGCATGTGTTGCATTAGCCATCTTAACATGAACTAGGATTATGCATTGATTACTAACTAGTTTCTGTTTTGGCTTGGAGTACTCGGTGAGTGTTTATGCTTTAGCATCCTTGCATGCGTGTGAGTGACTGCCATGATAGCATGCTTATCATGAGGCTATTTGCTTATGTGATATAACTGCCTGAATGCCTGTGGGTGGAGGTTGGGTTATTTGAATTGGAACAATGCATTGAATGAGAGTTTTAAGCCCACTTGAGAGTGGCAAAATCATGTTTTCTTAAGCCCACTTGAGGGTGGCAAATCCACGTCTTAGCTTACTTGCGAGTAGCACCATTAAACCATCTTTCAAATAAACAAACATGAAATGTTTTGTTCTAACTCAAATGATCCAGTCTATACTTGTATGTTGTGTGCATCGCATAGTAATTCTAGGCTAATAACCGGAATAAGAGCACATAATGTTTTCAAAACTCGATATCATGGTTAGTAGAGGCCGATCTTTGATCGGGCGAGCGAGGGTGCTCACGAAGTGACCTTCCCCAATCGTACCCAAGTTCCCGAGCCGAGGCAACTTTGGTGATGACGGACGCGTGGCCTTAGGCAACGAGTCAGGGTTTTCTAAATTCTCCCAAAAAATAAACATTTAGGTGGCGACTCTGTATCTGGAAAAGCAGTCCATGTTTGGCACTTCTTTCAAAAAAATCAGTTTTCAAAAACGATTTGCCGGATTTGGACTCTTTGATGATTCATCGGTCTTGCATTGCACTCTGCGAGATTAGATACAGGACCGTGACATTTTGAGTCCTGAACTGTAGTGAGCCCATATGAACAAAACAGGATCTCTCCCCCGGGACGTTCGGGGACGTCTACACCCGGGTACAATTCAGTTTGTGCATCTTCCAAAAGTTTAAAATATTTCAAAGTTTCATCATTTGCCCCTATCCGAACCGGATCATCTTCCCCTATATGGCTTGGATCACTTGTCCTTACTTGGGTTAGATCACTTGTAGTTGGTTCATCATTTTCAACACCCACATGTGGAATTCCCATGGCCTCTTATACCATCCCAACCACCTTATCTCTAGTCCCTGAATCCACCATTAATGTTTGGTTTTCTGGTTACCATATAAATGAACATAGGATTCCCCATGATGAATCCAATTTTTGTACTTTTTTTACAAACCCATTGGAAATAAGATGCTCCCTTACAACCTCTCGTGAAAAATTGTATCAATTACTACAAAATCGACACGGACAACTAATTGATGAACTTCCATCTTTATTGTTGTATGCAAATCTCAAGAAGTTATCAATCTCATTCACGTAATCAACTGACATCCGATTTTGAAAATCAATCCAATTCTTGTCCATTTTTCTATTTCTCTAACTGTTTTTGTACACATCCATAAAAAGAATGAGTTAGCAAAGTATTACAATAACAAGTGCATGATTTATTGGCACAACTAATTATTGTCATAATTGAATCTGAAAAACATGTGTTTGGTTTCAATTTTTTGGATTCAATTTTTTACAAAATCGGCATTTCGCAATGCTGCCCATACAATACCGACAAATGGAAGTGATTACTCCTCCATTCATTTGGCCTACCCATACAAGTGGCATCTCAACTACAAGGTGGATTGTTGGCCCCATAAACCAACAGAAGACAATAAATTCCTTTTCTAAACATGTATCCCCAACCAAATCGAACAAATAAAGCTCAATAACTAATATTTTTGTTTTTCCCATAAATGTATGCATTAAACTACTTATCACCAATATTTGTAAGTTTCTACAAAAACTTAAACATGTATAGGTGTTTGAGCTGTTTTTCTTGATACTTGAGTTTTGCACATAAAGATTTGATATCAGTATACAAAAACTCCTTCATCTCTGTTTTTCATCACAACTAGAAAGCGAGAGAGAGAGAGAGAGAGAGAGAGAGAGAGAGAGAGAAAAGGGGGGGAGCTGTTTTTCTTGATACTTGAGCTTTAGAATAGTGACTAATTTTCTAATTTAGTAAAGCTCTTACACCAGAAGAAGAATATGAACATATGCTGGTATTATGTCAAAATATTTTGCATTTGTTACACTACTAAATATCAAATTAAGCATCTAATTGATTGGGTGCAACATTCTTGACACATATCTAGCAAAGTTGTTTGTCTGTTGTGTTTTTGTCATTAAATATGCTTGCAATGGTTCATCTGCAGTACTAGCCAGATAGCTCAATCCCTGTTCAGTTTAGTTCCCTATAGCAATGTCTAATAGTTTTATCTTTATGATCCAATTAAAAAACTGATGAACAAATTAAATTTTTTTAAAAGATTTTTGTATTTGTTAGTAAAAGTGAGCATATATTTTTTAATTTATTCTTCCCATATCTGTCTTATTTTATTTCAACACTAGGACATTTTATCTTCCAATTTCAAATTTACCAGTTCTTGCCTCAACAAATTCAAACTTGCTGATAATCAATGAAACAACAAATTCGAAACAAATCTATGAATCAAAACTTCTCATTCAATCACAAATGCTATATATTGAACTCACAAAACAACAAAATTCACCAAATGCAGCAATAATTCACACTCAAACAAAAAAAACTACAAACAAATACATGAACCTTGTACATATATATATATATATATAGAGAGAGAGAGAGAGAGAGAGAGAGAGAGAGAGAGGGGAAATACGAAGAAGTGATTGAATTACAACAAGTTTAGATGATAAGACAAAAGAGATCGAAGTACAGAGACGAAGAAGTTGAAATACGAATGAATGATTCGAAGAGAAACTGAGACGAGAGAGAGAGAGTTCATACCGTTGGAGGTCTCTTCTTCATACGACCATGGTGATCTATCGAGCTGGAAACAAAGAGCGAAATCGAGAGAGGGAAATCAGATTCTCTTGATTGAGCAAAATCAGATTCGGGAAATGAGAGCCTAGGGCAAGTTTTACGCAATCCCTGAGATGGTAGCTTTTTATCTTGGGTAAGGAATATCCTCTATCATAGGTTTAAGTAAAAAGGAAAATAAATAAAAGAAAATGGGAAACATAAATTGGGCAAAACGATTTTGCTATCCCTAATTTGCTTCGGTTGATTTGCCGTTGCAAATAATTTTTTTTGCGACGGCTAAGTAATTAGTCGCAAAAAAACAGACGCAAAAAATAATTTTTCTAGTAGTGTTGGTCCCAAGAATTTTACTTTCTGAGACAAAAGTATTGGTCTAAAAGTATGGTAATTCATCAATAAATATTTAATTTTATCTCTAAAAATAAAATAATAACACTTTTAATAACAAAATTTATTTATTTTTTAAAAAATAATTTTATTCTTAAATTTTTATATTTAAAATTTTAATTTGTGATAATGACGGGATTGACTTTGATTGCATCAGGTTTCCAGAAGTTAATAAATAAAAGGAAGAAAAATAAAATTATAGCTACCACCAACCTGATCCCTATAAAAGCTTAATTTCAATGGACTCTGGCTTAATGCTTATTCAGGACTCTCAAATAGATAAAGAATAAACAGCAAATTATATTTGAGTTAAATATTATAATAGAAAAGTTTTATTTATAAATATTATGATACTTTAGATTTTATTTAAGATTTTTTAATCAATAAGTCTTATTTAATAAATTTAAAAATATTATCATTTTTTTTAATTTTTTAAATTTAAGAACATTATTAATTTTGTAAAGTAATATTTCAGATAATTGTTTCACTAATTGATGAAAAAAAAAATAGAGTATGAGATTAAACATTTTTGCCTTTTTTAGATATTGATTTAATTCAACTATCCAATAAAACCGAGAACATTATCAATTTTTTCTAGTTTTAAAACTGAGAACATTTAGTTTTTTCATTTTTCATTTTTTTTTTCAGTTTTGTACATCAATGTCCCATCATCAAATTCCTTTATAGATACAAAATTTTTAATTTTACACAAAAAAAAAAAAATTCAGTTTTTTCAAATTTTCAAGAAAAATATTCACTTTGGTTGTTTTTGGTTTTCCAAAAACACTTTTTAAAAAATTTTACTTTCTTATTTTCGTTTTTTTTTATTTTTCCTAATTTTTTTTAATATTTTAAGTAATTTTTTTTTTAATTTTTAGACACACCTAACATAAATACACACAAAAAATATAATTTTTGTGAAAAAAATCTTTTGAAAATTTACTAAATACCAAAAATAAAAAAGAAGAAGAAGAAGAAGAGAATTCTGTATATTTTGAGTATTTTTATGTATTTATTAATTTTTAAAATATTTTTTCACAAATTTTTAACTTTTTAGATATATCTAAGTAAGGTACATATAAAAAAGTAAAAAAAAAAAAAACTTAGATTTTAAAAATATTCACTAAAAACAAAAAAAATAAGAAAAATATAAAATTCAGTTTTCAAAAAATTTTAATTTAAAAAACGCAAACCAAATACAAACATTAGTTTTTTTTTTTTTTTTTTGGCATATAATTTTTTTTTTTTTTAGTTTTTTCAATTAGAAAGTTGATATTTTAAAATTCTAAAAATCAAAATAAATGTCAAATTATCAGGTTTGTTTATAGATAATCATAAATGATGAACAATCATTGTTTGAAGAGCAATTCCGACTATTAACAATTTAATGAGACTTAAAGGTCTAAAAAATCTCAATTAAAACTTAATGGAGTATAAATTTATAAATTAAGATTTATGTGTAAATATCCCTTTATATTTTTATCTCTTTATATTTTTCTCCTAAGTCTTAATTTAGATCTTGTGATTCATTTGCATCTTTTGAATTTTTTGCAATTACTATTCATCAACAGTCATTATTACTCATCAATTCTGATTTTTAAATGCTCGTTCGGTAATGACTTTTTTAGTTGACATTTTGACTTTTTTAACTTTTTTAGTCTGAGATTTTTTTGATTGTTTGGTATTCTTATTTGGCTTTTTTGACTTTTTAGCTTTGTTTTGGCAAATTTTTTTTTGTCCTTTTGTCCTTTTGTGATTTTTGACTTTTTAATTTTTTTGTCCTTTTGTAATTTTTTAGCCTAACTTAAAAACCAAATAAATTGTACTTTTTGAAAATATTATAATTATTTATAGATGAGAAAATTTATAATTTTAATACTTAAAACTTATATACTTTACCATTATTTTGAGAAAAAAAAATTAACCCCTACATTGACATGAAAATTTTTCATTAAAAAAAACAGTAATTACTATTCATCAATGGAAAATCTTCTCCGTGCGGAATATTTTTCTCTGTGTCTAATGCGAGAAATTATTTATTGGTCTTGGCGCAATGTTTCGGTATTCATCATTAATTACAAATTATTGTATTACCCATATTCTTTAATCATCTAATACAAAATCGTAAATCTCACTCCCTCTACTAATTACAATACATGTGGAGCACTACGTGACGCTACTTCTAGACTAACCAATAACTTATCACGTCATGGGAGCGCCTACCAGTCATGAGCGTCTCCAACAGACATATTTTAGAAGATATAAATTGCATGTTTGGTTTGTCTCTCAAAATATATATTTAAAAAAAAAATTCAAAAATGTTTGGTTGAATTGTCTTATAAAAAAAATTTCAAAATCACTTTTTTCTTTACTACACATTTTTTTTTTGAATTGACTCTATTATACATCAATTAATTACTTTTTCTCTCTCATCTTTCTTTTTCAATCATTTTTTCTCTCACACTCATTTATTCAATTACAAAAAAAGAAAAAAGAAAAAGCAAATCAAATCATCCTAAATTTTAAAACTCTAAAACTATTTTCAAAATATATAACCAAATAAATTTTTAAATTTTTTAAACTCTCTAAAAAATAATTTTTGAAATAATATCTCAAAATATAAACCAAAGGAGGCCAAAACAAACACTCATTGGAAATAATAAATGAGATAGATGATACTGAGAAGTGAAACAAAGTGAAGTGAAAATTGGTGAGAGAATTTGTTGAGAATTTAAGCGAGAATTGTAACTGATTTCCATCTCATATTTCTCATTTCCTATTGTTATTCTTTTGGTTTGTTTAGTCTATCATTTCTTATTGTTATTCTTTTGGTTTTTTTAGTCTATTTTGTCTTTTTATGAGTAAGGTATGTGTGAAGTGATGAGATCAAAAATGGATTAAAAGCTGGAAGCTGCTTCCCAAAAGAGCACTTAATAAAATCACTTCGGATAAGTGTGATTAAGCATCGAATTATTATAAAAGAGTTATATATGCATTGTATTTGAGAGTTAATGCAAATAAAAAAAATGTACAATTATATTTGTTATGTTTTTATTCTTAGTAATCCCGTTTAACAAAACTTCTTTCAAGTTGTAATTATATTTTTTTATTTCAGTGAGGTTATGAGTTTTAGATGCGAATCCAACCCGAATTGTACCTATGTAGAGAAATTTCTGATTTTAATTTTTTCATGTTTGCCACTCTGCTCGAGCGGCCATTCTTGCGCTCAAGCATAGATCATAACTTTTCAGAAGTTTCACTTGCCTGCAAAAGTACTGGGAGTTGTTTTTTTCCGCTCGAGCGGCCATTCTCGCGCTCAAGCGGAGATTGCAGATCTATTTTCTATAAATATGTGTTTCAGTCAGATTTTAGAGTACGACTTCCAGATCTTGTTATTGGGTATTAGGGTTTTCATTTGGAGCTTCTTTACTTGTTTCATTTGATATCTATGAGAGTTTAATCATGAATAGAGTAGATTATATCAAAGAGTTTGTTTGTTGGGCAAATTACAGAAATGATCCCTATAGTTTACCCGTGTTCTCATTTTGGTCCCTACACTTCTAATTGTTTCAATTTTGCCCCTGCAGTTTGGTTTTTGGCTCGAAATGGTCCAACAGTTAACGGTGGTTAGACATTTAGACGGAAAATTGACACGTGCAAGGCATGCGGGGGCCAATTTTGACTTTTCTTGAGTGTTTTTGGACCAATTCAATTTGTTTAATAGATGTTTTTATTTAATTTCATTATTTAATTATTATTATTTTCTAAAATAAATTTATTTAAAATTTTAATTAAAAAAATAGCATATATTTTTATTGATATTTTATTTATTTAATTTTTAGTGGTACAAGGGTGAGAGACCAGCTTTTATCCTTGGAGACCACTTTTCTCCCCGCCAGTCGATTTTCAGGTCGGGAAACTGGTTTTCTTGGTCTTTGGGCCACATTTTCTGGTTTCCCACCCCACCATTGGCTTGCTTTCAGTGTGGAGACCACCAATACCCTTGGCCGACCACC
>NW_021025168.1:248171-347382 GCF_004153795.1 Camellia sinensis
CCCCGAGAGAGTAAATATTTTCAAAGTTTATCATTTGCCCCTATCCGAACCGGATCATCTTCCCTATATGGCTTGGATCACTTGTCCTTACTTGGGTTAGATCACTTGTAGTTGTGTTCATCATTTCAACACACATGTGGAATTCCCATGGCCTCTTATACATCCCAACCACCTTATCTCTAGTCCCGAATCCACCATTAATGTTTGGTTTTCTGGTACCATATAAATGAACATAGGATTCCCCATGATGAATCCAATTTTTTACTTTTTTTACAAACCCATTGGAAATAAGATGCTCCCTTACAACCTCTCGTGAAAAATTGTATCAATTACTACAAAATCGACACGGACAACTAATTGATGAACTTCCATCTTTTTGTTGTATGCAAATCTCAAGAAGTTATCAATCTCATTCACGTAATCAACTTGACATCCGATTTGAAATCAATCCAATTCTTGTCCTTTTTCTATTTCTCTAACTGTTTTTGTACACATCCATAAAAAAGAATGAGTTAGCAAAGTATTACAATAACAAGTGCATGATTATTGGCACAACTAATTATTGTCATAATTGAATCTGAAAAACATGTGTTTGGTTTCATTTTTTGGATTCAATTTTTTACAAAATCGGCATTTCGCAATGCTTGCCCAACAATACCGACAAATGGAAGTGATTACTCCTCCATTCATTTGGCCTACCCATACAAGTGGCATCTCAACTACAAGGTGGATTGTTGGCCCCATAAAACCAACAGAAGACAATAAATTCCTTTTCTAAACATGTATCCCCACCAAATCGAACAATAAAGCTCAATAACTAATATTTTTGTTTTTCCCATAAAGTATGCATTAACTACTTATCACCAATATTGTAAGTTTCTACAAAAACTTAAACATGTATAGGTGTTTGAGCTGTTTTTCTTGATACTTGAGTTTGCACATAAGATTTGATATCAGTATACAAAACTCCTTCATCTCTGTTTTTCATCACAACTAGAAAGCGAGAGAGAGAGAAGAGAGAGAGAGAGAGAGAGAGAGAGAAAAGGGGGGAGCTGTTTTTCTTGATACTTGAGCTTTAGAATAGTGACTAATTTTCTAATTTAGTAAGCTCTTACACCAGAAGAAGAATTGAACATATGCTGGTATTATGTCAAAATATTTTGCATTTGTTACACTACTAAATATCAAATTAAGCATCTAATTGATTGGGTGCAACATTCTTGACACATATCTAGCAAAGTTGTTTGTCTGTTGTGTTTTTGTCATTAATATGCTTGCAATGGTTCATCTGCAGTACTAGCCAGATAGCTCAATCCTGTTCAGTTTAGTTCCCTATAGCAATGTCTAATAGTTTTATCTTATGATCCAATTAAAAAACTGATGAACAAATTAAATTTTTTTAAAAGATTTTGTATTTGTTAGTAAAGTGAGCATATATTTTTAATTTATTCTTCCCATATCTGTCTTTATTTTATTTCAACACTAGGACATTTTATCTTCCAATTTCAAATTTACCATTCTTGCCTCAACAAATTCAAACTTGCTGATAATCAATGAAACAACAAATTCGAAACAAATCTATGAATCAAAAACTTCTCATTCAATCACAAATGCTATATATTGAACTCACAAAACAACAAAATTCACCAAATGCAGCAATAATTCACACTCAACAAAAAAAACTACAAACAAATACATGAACCTTGTACATATATATATATATATAGAGAGAGAGAGAGAGAGGAGAGGAGAGAGAGAGAGGGGAAATACGAAGAGTGATTGAATTACAACAAGTTTAGATGATAAGACAAAAGAGATCGAAGTACAGAGGACGAAGAAGTTGAAATACGAATGAATGATTCGAAGAGAAACTGAGACGAGAGAGAGAGAGTTCATACCGTTGGAGGTCTCTTCTTCATACGACCATGGTGATCTATCGAGCTGGAAACAAAGAGCGAAATCGAGAGAGGGAAATCAGATTCTCTTGATTGAGCAAAATCAGATTCGGGAAATGAGAGCTAGGGCAAGTTTTACGCAATCCCTGAGATGGTAGCTTTTTATCTTGGGTAAGGAATATCCTCTACATAGGTTTAAGTAAAAAGGAAAATAAATAAAAGAAAATGGAAACATGAAATTGGGCAAAACGATTTTGCTATCCCTAATTTGCTTCGGTTGATTTGCCGTTGCAAATAATTTTTTTTGCGAGGCTAAGTAATTAGTCGCAAAAAAACAGACGCAAAAAATAATTTTTCTAGTAGTGTTGGTCCCAAGAATTTTACTTTCTGAACAAAAGTATTGGTCTAAAAGTAGGGTAATTCATCAATAAATATTTAATTTTATCTCTAAAAAATAAAATAATAACACTTTAATAACAAATTTATTTATTTTTTTAAAAAATATTTTATTCTAAATTTTATACTTAAAATTTTAATTTGTGATAATAACGGGATTGACTTCAATTGTATCAGGTTTCTAGAAGCTAATAATAAAAGAAAGAAAGGTTATAGTGCGCACACACAAATAAAAAGTAAAGCCCACATCGATGAGTCGTGTTGACTTTCATGGTAGAGTTAAGTTACAACTGGATAAGCTGCAATTTATATTTGAGTTAATTCTTTAAAAGTTTTTATTTATAAATATTATGATACTTTAGATTTTATTTAAGATTTTTAATCAATAAGTTTTATTTAATAAATTTAAAAATATTATTAATTTTTTTAATTTTTTAAATTTAAGAACATTATTAATTTTGTAAAGTAATATTTCAGATAATTGTTTCACTAACTGATGAAAAAAAATAGAGTATGAGATTAAACGTTTTGCCTTTTTAGATATTGATTTAATTCAACTATCCAATAAAACCGAAACATTATCAGTTTTTTTTAGTTTTAAAACTGAGAACATTTAGTTTTTTCATTTTTCATTTTTTTTTTATTTTTTTTTAGTTTTGTACATCAATGTTCCATCATCAAATTCCTTTATAGATACAAAATTTCATTTACACAAAAAAAATAATTCAATTTTTTTTCAAATTTTCGAGAAAAATATTCACTTTGCTTGTTTTTGGTTTCCAAAACAACTTTTTAAAAATTTTACTTTCTTATTTTCGTATTTTTTTGTTTTTTCCTAATTTTTTTAAATATTTTAAGTAAATTTTTTTAAATTTTTTTTTAGACACACCTAACATAAATACACAATAAAAATATAATTTTGTGAAAAAAAATCTTTTAAAAATTTACTAAATACCAAAAATACAAAAAAGAAGAAGAAAGAAGAAGAAGAGAATTCTGTATATTTTGCGTATTTTTATGTTTTTATTAATTTTTAAAATATTTTTTCACAATTTTACTTTTTAATATATTAATAAGGTACATATAAAAAAGTAAAAAAAAAACTTAGATTTTAAAAATATTCACTAAAAAACAAAAAAATAGAAAAATAAAAATTCAGTTTTCAAAAAATTTTAATTCAAAAAACGCAACCATACAAACATTGTTTTTTTTTTTCAATTAGAAAATTGATATTTTTAAATTTCAAAATCAAAATAAATGTCAAATTATCAGGTTTGTTTATAGATAATCATAAATGATGAACAATCATTGTTTGAAGAGCAATTCCGACTATTAACAATTCATGAGACTTAAAAGTTTAAAAAAATCTCAATTAAAACTTAATAGAGTATAAATTTTAAATTAAGATTTATGTGTAAATATCCCTTTATATTTTATCTTATCTCTTTTTTTCTCCTAAGTCATAATTTAGATCTTGTGATTCATTTGCATCTTTGAATTTTTTGCCATTACTTTCATCAACAGTCATTATTACATCAATTCTGATAAAAGCAAAATTTAAATGCTCGTTCGATAATGACTTTTTAGTTGATTTTTTGACTTTTTAATTTTTTAGCCTGAGACTTTTTTGATTGTATGGTATTCTTATTTGGCTTTTTGGCTTTTTAACTTTGTTTTGGCAAATTTTTTTTTGTCCTTTTGTGATTTTGACTTTTTAATTTTTTTTGTCCTTTTGTAATTTTTTAACCTAACTTAAAAACCAAATAAATTGTACTTTTGAAATATTATAATTATTTATAGATGAGAAAATTTATAATTTTAATACTTAAAACTTATATACTTTACCATTATTTTGAGAAAAAAAATTAACCCTACATTGACATGAAAATTTTTCATTAAAAAAAACAGTAATTACTATTCATCAATGGAAAATCTTCTCCGTGCGGAATATTTTTCTCTGTGTCTAATGCGAGAATTATTATTGGTCTTGCGCGCAATGTTTCGGTATTCATCATTAATTACAAATTATTGTATTACCCATATTCTTTAATCATCTAATACAAAATCGTAAATCTCACTCCCTCTACTAATTACAATACATGTGGAGCACTACTGACGCTACTTCTAGACTAACCAATAACTTATCACGTCATGGAGCGCTACCAGTCATGAGCGTCTCCAGACATATTTTAGAAGATATAAATTGCATGTTTGGTTTGTCTCTCAAAATATATATTTAAAAAAAAAATTCAAAAATGTTTGGTTGATTGTCTTATAAAAAAATTTCAAAATCACTTTTTTTTCTACTCACATTTTTTTTTTGAATTGACTCTATTATACATCAATTAATTACTTTTTCTCTCTATCTTTCTTTTTCAATCATTTTTTCTCTCACACTCATTTATTACATTACAAAAAAAGAAAAAGAAAAGCAAATCAAATCATCTCAAATTTTAAAACTCTAAACTATTTTCAAAATATATAACCAATAAATTTTTAAATTTTTAAACTCTCTAAAAAATAATTTTTGAAATAATATCTCAAAATATAAACCAAAGGGGCAAAACAAACACTCATTGGAAATAATAAATGAGATAGATGATACTAGAAGTGAACAAAGTGAAGTGAAAATTGGTGAGAGAATTTGTTGAGAATTTAAGCGAGAATTGTAACTGATTTCCATCTCATTTCTCATTTCCTATTGTTATCTTTTGGTTTTGTTTAGTCTATCATTTCTTATTGTTATTCTTTTGGTTTTTTTAGTCTATTTTGTCTTTTATGAGTAAGGTATGTGTGAAGTGATGAGATCAAAAATGGATTAAAAGCTGGAAGCTGCTTCCCAAAAGAGCACTTAATAAAATCACTTCGGATAAGTGTGATTAAGCATCGAATTATTATAAAAGAGTTATATATGCATTGTATTTGAGAGTTAATGCAAATAAAAAAAATGTACAATTATATTTGTTATGTTTTTATTCTTAGTAATCCCGTTTAAAAAAACTTCTTTCAAGTTGTAATATATTTTTTTTATTTCAGTGAGGTTATGAGTTTTAGATGCGAATCCAACCCGAATTGTACCTATGTAGGAAATTTCTGATTTTAATTTTTTCATGTTTGCCACTCTGCTCGAGCGGCCATTCTTGCGCTCAAGCATAGATCATAACTTTTCAGAAGTTTCACTTGCCTGCAAAAGTATGGAGTTGTTTTTTTCCGCTCGAGCGGCCATTCTCGCGCTCAAGCGGAGATTGCAGATCTATTTTTCTATAAATATGTGTTTCAGTCAGATTTTAGAGTACGACTTCCAGATCTTGTTATTGGGTATTAGGGTTTTCATTTGGAGCTTCTTTACTTGTTTCATTTGATATCTATGAGAGTTTAATCATGAATAGAGTAGATTATATCAAAGAGTTTGTTTGTTGGGCAAATTACAGAATGATCCCTATAGTTTACCGTGTTCTCATTTGGTCCCTACACTTCTAATTGTTTCAATTTTGCCCCTGCAGTTTGGTTTTGGCTCGAAATGGTCCAACAGTTAACGGTGGTTAGACATTTAGACGGAAAATTGACACGTGCAAGGCATGCGGGGGCCAATTTTGACTTTTCTTGAGTGTTTTTGGACCATTTCAATTTGTTTATAGATGTTTTTTATTTAATTTCATTATTTAATTATTATTATTTTCTAAAATAAATTTATTTAAATTTTAATTAAAAAATAAGCATATATTTTTATTGATATTTTATTTATTTAATTTTTTAAAAATAAATTTATTTAATTGTGTAAAAAATAAAATAAATAAATTTATATTTTATAAATTATAAATTTAATTTAATTAAAATAATAAATTAAAAATTATGGCTAGATTAAAAATTATCTTTAATATTTTAATTATTTTTAGCTAGATTAAATAAAAATTTATTTTATTTTATTTTTACACAATTAAATTAATTTATTTTAGAAATTAATAAATAAAACATCAATAAAAATATATATTATTTTTTAATTAAAATTTTCAATAAATTTATTTTAAAAAATAATAAAAATTAAATAAAACAAAAGTCAAAATTGTTCAATAAGTTAAGAAAGTCAAATTGTCCCGTGCGTGCCTTACACTCTTGGAATTTCCCTTCTTTGTCTCTATCCATCGTTCTTAGAACTTTTTTTTATTCATGGGAAAATTTGGTAATTTTACATAAAATATATAAATTGAAAAAATTAACCAAACATTGCACGAGTCAAAAAGTTAACAATGTATCAAATAAATTAGTTTTTTTAGTATTAAATTTTTATAAGTTGATTTTGAGTCAATAATTATGTTTTAGCTAAAATTCCAAATAAAAACTAATATTTTAGCAAATAGACAAGTTACTTCATTACACCTCTATTTGGTTGAGTTCTAGAAATTATGTTTTGAAGAATATTAAAATTTTAAAAATTAGTTTAGTAAAAAAATAAAAATATATTTTTCATTTGATTTTTTATTTTTGGGTCGGAAATAATTTTTAATATTTTTTAAATTTTATTTTTTTATATTTATTTATATTAAATTAATTTTTAATATTTAAAAATAATAATTAAAACTCTACAATTGGAGCTTAAGCAAACCTTCTAGAAGCAAATAATTCTTTGTTGTGCCATGGAGTCTGGCCAGACTCCATATTCCTCATATGAGGGACTAAACAATCTTAAGGGGGGGGACTATTTCCATGAAATTGGTATTTCATGGGACTAATGTGTGAAATATCTATTTATGTCATGCTATACTTAGTAAACATATTTTTGATATTTTAATTATTTTTAGCTAGATTAAATAAAAATTTTTTCAATTGTTTACTAAGTAATAGCAATATTAAACATATCTTTAATATTGTAATTATTTTTAGCTAGATTAAATAAAAATTTATTTTATTTTATTTTTTGCACAATTAAATAAATTTATTTTTAAAAAATTAAATAAATTAAATAACAATAAAAATATATGTTATTTTTTTAAGTAAAATTTTTAATAAATTTATTTTAAATAATAATAATAATAATTAAATAATGAAATTAAATAAAACATCTATTAAATAAATTGAATTGATCAAAAAACACTCAAGAAAGTCAAAATTGTTCAAGAAAGTCTAAATTGGCTGCGCGTGCCTTGCACGCGTCGATTTTCTGTCCAAATGTCTAACCACTGTTAACTATTGGACCATTTCGAGCCAAAAACCAAATTGCAGGGGCAAAATTGAAACAATTAGAAGTGCAAGAACCAAAATGAAAATACGGGTAAACTATAGGGATCATTTCTATAATTTGTCCTTGTTTGTTTTATTTACTTAATACAAAAGAGAAAGTTGTCCTTCGGTGGATTCCATAGAATTTGGGCCTGAAGCTTTGGTGGAAGAGGCATATAGAGGTCGGTTCAATTCGGGAGTAGATTCGCTAGGTAATTGAGAGTACACTTGTGTAATTCATTTTATTTTCTTCGTAGATTGTTTTGTGGCTTTAGCCCGTGTTTTTTTTTTTATTTATCACAATTGAAGGCGCTCCAATTGTGATTTTTTCACGTAAATCGTTGTGTCGATTTATCTTTATTATTTGATTGAGATTGTTATTTACTGGTTAAAATTGATACGTAATCACAAATCAATATTTAAGGAATTTCTAAGTTTTTCAATATTTTTATTCTCAATTATGTTGACAAACAATATTCGATTAATAGTAATATTATTGAGTCTTTATAGTGATATAAGTCGAAATTTAAAATTTCATAATAATTTTTTTTAATGAAAAGCTACATGTGTTTTGTGTCCCCAAAGTTTAAATTGTGAATCCGTCTCTGGATAGGATGCAACCCTCTGCCCTCACTCCACCGCTGGGGTCACCGATTTCCTCTCCGATAGCTCTTCCCCTTCTTGTTGAAAGAAGTTCTGAAACAGAACTATGATTCACACCATGGAGAGAACACTTGATAAACAATTTTTAATATAGATTTAAAGTTTAAACCAATTATTCAAGTCAAATTAAACAATGTTACCCAATATCAACTTTCAATAAGATAATATATTGTTTAAAATATTATCTGCAATTACAATTAGCAAAATGGAAATTTTATACACAGATATTTTCTTTTTATTTATTTATTATTATTTTTTATTACTGTTGATATTAAAAACATTTCGATTACCAATAACTGATTAAATTGGGAACAGAACAATAAAATTCATAAAATCAATTATGTTCCTTCTTGTTAGAAATTAATATAGAAGAAGTCAGTTTTTCTGCATTTTCATGCAACAACCCAAGCTATTTCGACTTTTTTCTTAGATTCACTTTGGAAAATAAGTTAAAAATTGACTTTTTAATTTTTTAATTTTTTTATAGAAAAACCCAACAAAAAATAGAAAAATAATGTGATTAAAAAAAGTCTAAAAACTAAAAAATTAACTTTTAATCATGTTGTAAAAATAGATGTTAATCATTCATATTGTATTTCGCCCTCCTTTCTCGAAAAGCCAAAAAAAAAATCAAAAATTCAATTTTTAATCCACTTTTCAAAATAATCCTATTTATTACTAGAAAATCTTATGATACACCTTTTTAAAAATGTGTATATCACAGACACCATATTACAAGTAATATAATTTTATCATAAAATTTTATAAATTAATTAAAAAATGTGTAATCTTGACACAAAATTAGCGTAATAAAATGTTTAAAATTTTGTGATTCATATAACAAAAATGTATGACTTAATTACAATTTGTTTTTATTACTTGAATTTGTATTCCCTTTCCTTATTATTCATCACTGTTCATTTTTTGATTTTTCACCCGACAAAGGATTCATTACTCCCTCCGTCTTAAAATATTATTCCCCTATTTTACTTTTCATTGTTTTAAAATGTTAGTATTTTTTCAAAAATCAATGATTAAATAATATAAAATTTCTATTTTATTTTTCTTTTAAATTCATTAACAATACAAAAAGTATAATTATAACAATTGATATTTAAAAAAAAAAATACTATCAAAAGATAATTCTAAAAAATTAATATTTTTAAAGTGTAATAATTATAGTACCAAAAAAATTTAAATTTTCTTATTATTTTAAAACGGATGATGTATTTTTTCAATAAAAAGTACTATTCATTACTCTTCATCACCGTGCAATTACTATTTATTACTGTTCATAAACAGTAATTACTACTCATCAACAAAGTTCTTCAGATAAAAAAAGGAAAAATTATAAATAAATTGTACTTTTTTAAAATAATGTAATTATGTTGTGAAATATTTGATAATCGTCGAAAGAGATACAACTCTGCTACGTAGCTCGAAAATAAGCTGGCTCGTTGTTTTGGTACCCTCTTTTTTATTATTTTTATTCTTTTTTTTTTTTTTTTTCCTCTCCTCTTATCTTCTCTCTTTGCTTCCTTCCTCTTCTTTTACTTAGACCCAAACCAAATTTTGAAAATCGTTCTGCTCTCTGATCCGATCACCTCTCTGATGCGACGCAGACGAGTGAACATCTAACTCCTCTCCGACACAAACGATGCCGGAAGCTTCTCATACGCTGGAGACCCAAGTGTTTACAAATTACAACACTTTACATTACTGTAAACACCCCATTTTTGACTGACCTTAAGACTCAGACGTCATCGATTGAGCGTTCGGTGATTGCGCATGTTGTGCTCGTTTCGAGGTTTCAGAGTTTTCGGCTGAATGCCTTGCCTCCGGGCCTCTAAACTCTTTGTATTTTGGCTCGGTTTGTGGACCAAGCCTTGTTCTCCTTGCCTGAGGGAGGGGAAGGTCTTGTAAACCCCCTTTTGTGGTCGTAGACCACTTTTCCCATTTGAAGACTAATTTTCGGTTTTCGGAGCCTTCGACCACGTGCCTTGTCTCGGGACCGCTTAATGTTCTCCGTTTGGCATGTTTTTTTGAACCACACCTTGTTTCCTTGGCCTAGAGGGCCACTGTGGTTTGGGAGACCACTTTTGTAGTCGTAAACCACTTTTGGTGCTCGATAGCTAGTTTTCGGGGCCCCCGGCTGCGAGCCTTGCCTCTCGAACTTTCGTCTTGTATCCGTTTTGGTTTGTTTTTGGTACAAACCTTGTTTTCCTTGTATGGAAGGTGGTACAAGGGTGGGAGACCAGTTTCTCTCCCCGCAAACCACTTTCCCTCCTGCCAGCCAGTTTTCTGGTTTGACAACTGGTCTCCTTGGTCTTTGGGCCATCTTTTCTGGTTGGCCACCACACCTTTTGCTTGTTTTCATGCTGTTGACCATCTCCCACCATGGCCGACCAGTTGTCTTCTTGGGAGGCCACTTAAAGTAGCTGGTCGGCTGCTTTTTGACACATTTTTGGAGATATTTTTGGCCAGCTAGCACAGCTGGAGAGCACAAGAACCATCCTCCATACACGTGTATGGAGGGATGGCCTTGAGCCTTAGCTTCTTCAAGAAGCTTGTGCTTTTGCTCTCTATAAGAGGGAGGCTCTCCCTCCCTCCTCCAGGTTCAGCTTCTAGAGGCTTGATAGTAATACATATATACTTGTATCTATCTTACTCTTGTTCTCCATTTTGTGCCTTAAAAGTGTCATTTTATCACACTTTTGTACACAAACACACACTCAAACACCATCCTTTTGTTGCTGAGGTGCTTAGGAGCTGGTTTTGAGATTTTTTGGTTTGGTTTGAGCTTGAAAAAGTTGCTGGAGTTGCAACTTTGAAGGTGGTCTTCAAGGGTAAGCTTTTAACCTTTTAAACCCCAATTTTTGCTTAAGCTTTTAGCCTTGCTTGCATATTGTTTTAAGCTTAACTCTAAACTATAAAAAGTTCTGAATTTTGGTGCTTAAGATCTTTGTTTAAGGTCACTTTTGTGTTTGGGGTTGTTTACCCCCTCTTAGGCCTTGTTTGGACTTGCTTTTGTGCCTTCTTTGTGAGCTTTTGGGATCACCTTGTTTTGGCCTTCTCACCATTGAAATCCAGAGGAATTTCAGTGGAGGGGAGGGTATTTTGATGTCCCAAAAAGGAGAGGGTCATCCCCTCTCCATGCGTCTTCAATACTTGTCTTGAATGCCTTATGTTTGAGCATGTTTGTTAAGCTTGTGTTAGCTTATTTTTAGCTTGTATTTGGGCTTATTCTAGCATGGCATGCCACTGTTTTTACTTGGTTTGGTCACTCCATGCATGGTTTATACACTTGTAGTGTAAGTCTCATAAACTAGCTTTGTATGCTTCATGAAGTAGCATGTTATTCTAGCTAGTTTTGTGTCCATTTCAGCATGTTTTTGGTGATGTTTTGCTATGTCATACCTCTGTTAGGGTTTGGTCTCCATGCACTTGTTGTGCAATTCCATGAATTAGCCTAGCATGCATCATGCTTTAACATGTCATTCTAGCATGCTTTTGGCTTAACTTAAATAAGCTTTTGTCCATGTCTTAACATGCTTTAGCTCTGATTTGTATTGTTTTGACCATGCATGACTTGCTTTGTATAGCCATGGTTCAATCTAGCGTGTTAGCTTTGTGTATCAAGTCCACTAGCATGCGTTGCTTGGCCTATTTGAATGATTTGGCATAATTTATTATGTGATTTCAGTCCATGTTTCATGCTCATGCACTTGTATTTATCACTCATTCAATGCGTCGGAGGGTTTCCCCCTTTATGCCTTAACATGAATAATTGTGTATGCCTTTATGCCTTAGCTTGCGAGCCATCATTTCAATGTGTTTTTGGTGTTATCTTACCATGATATAACTCTGATTTTTATTGGTTAAGTCATCCCATGCTTGGTCTTAATAGGTGTAGTGTAATTCACCTTATTTGCCTTGTATGCATCATGCCTTATGCCCTTCATACTAGCTTGTTTTGGCTTCCTTCCATACATGTTTTAGCATCATTTTGACATGTTCTAGGACTTTTTTGGATTGCCTTTGCCATATCCATCATGCTTTGTATAGCTGTAGTGCAATTGGCCTTGCTAGTTTTGTGTTTTGGCGACTCATGCATGCCATCTTTGGGCTATTTAGATGATTCGATATCATTTAATACTTCATTTCAGAGCTTATAGCATGCTTATGTTCCTACTTCTTTCATGCTTTGAATGCCTTTAAGTGTTGTGCATTGTTGACTTACTTTGGCCTAGCATGTATGCCATCTTGCCTAGGCCTTTGAGCCTCCATCTTAGCATGTTTTGGTCTGTGTTTAGACCTAATTAAGCTCTGTCCATGGTTGTTTCATGCACTTGTGCCATGTATTGCATGCCTCCTTTGTAGTCCTCTTTATTAGCTTTCATGCTTTAGGACATTTGCATGCTTTACTTGCTTTGTTTGAATGATTTGGCATAATTTTTTACCTCATTTTAGTGCACTTAGTGTTGTTACACTCCCACATTTGTTACTCTTTGAGCCTTCTTGAGGGTTGTGCTTTTAGGCCTAGTTGATAGGCCATTGCATTGTGCATGCATACCTTGTCTTTTGTGCCATTGTTTTGGTGTTATGGCCACTGATGTGGGCATGGCTAAGGTCTTTCCATCATGCATGTTATGTTGTTGTTCGCAATACGCATGCTATGTTCTTAATTCGCATTGTGTATGCCATAAACATATTGCATTAAGTATGCCGTGTTAGTGTGGACGCGCCCTCGGGCTTTATGCTTACCACAGTTCGGACTCGATGTCACGGTTCTGAATCTAATCTCACAAAGTGCAATGCAAGATCGATAAATCACCAAAGAGTCCAAATTCGACAAATCGTTTTGAAAAACATATTTTTAGAAAGAAGTGCCAAACATGGACTGCTTTGCCAGAAACAAAGTCTCCACCTAAATATTTTATTTTGGGGGAATTTAGGAAACCCTGACTCGTGCCTAAGGCCATGTGTCCGTCACCACCAAAGTTGCCTCGGCTCGGGAACTTGGGTACGATTGGGGAAGGTCATGCAATGAGCACCCCCGCTCGATAGGCCACTACTAAACATGATATTGAGTTTTTGAAAACACATGCGTTCTTATTCCGATTTATTAGCCTAGAAGTACTATGTGATGCGCATAGCATACAAGTATAGACTAGATTGCCTAAGTTGGAACAAAGCATCGCATATCCATTTGTTTTGAAAATGGATTGAAGTTTGCTACTCGCAAGTAGGCTAAAACACGGGTTTCGACGAATTATTCCAATTCAAGCAACCCAACCTTCACCCACAGGCATTCAGACAGTTATATCATATAAGCACATAGCCTCATGGTAAGCATGCTGTTATGGTAGTCACTCACACACATGCAAGGATGCTAAAGCTTAAACACTTACCGAGTACTCCGAGCCAAAGAAAGAAGCTAATTAGAAATCATGCATGAATCCTAACTATGCTACGAATGCCTAATGCAACACATGCAAAAATACAACTACAATAGGCTCGGCTATTCTAAAATGGCATATGAGATGCAATAATCGACACATGTATTCAACTTAGAATTGAAATTTAATGCAGTTAGTATGATACGCCGAGCCCGGTGCGTGCAATACAAATGAATGATGCAAACATGCTGACATAAGTATGCTAATTGAAACGTGGCCTAAAACTAACCATCAAAAGCAGGTAAGTAAAAGGGAGAAAGACGTGGGGTTGGAAGACATTCACATACGCACGCACACTTATTACAAAATTTGCCCTCTCGACGGAGGGTCCGAATAAATAATACAGACCGAATAATTAATCAACTACCCTAGCTAATTAAATATTACAAAACCCTTAATTAATTAACAAATTAATTACAAAACAATCTAAGTATGAAATAAAAGAGGCCGCTGCAGCTCCGCCTCGAAATGATTAGATGATGCATGCTTGATTTGCCTCGCTCGGAAACCCGTTGCCATGCCAACTGTTGCCTCTGTTTGCAGTATTTCATGCCTCTGAAAGCTGCACAAGTCCCAAGGCTGCTTCTGAACCACTCTGTAGACACCCCATTTTTGACCGACCTTAAGACTCAGACGTCACTGATTGAGCGCTTGGTGATGTTGCATAATGTGCTCGTTTAGAATTTTCAGAGTCTCGGCTGCGAGCCTTGCCTCCGGACTTTCGGAGCCTTTCATGCTTTGCCTCGGTTTGCGAACCAGGCTTGATTTTCTCTGTTTTCTTTTTGTGAAGGGAGGGAGAGGTCTCATAGATCATCTCTCAGTGGCCGTAGGCTACGTTTTGTGGTCGTAGGCCATTTTGCCCGTTTGGAGTCCGGTTTCCGATTTTTCGGAGCCGTTGGCCGTGTGCCTCAGTTCGGGACCGCTTAACCACCTCCGTTTACTTCGGTTTTTGGTGTACTTCTTATTTGCTCCCTTTTGAGGGACACTGAGGTCTGAGAGACCCACTTCGTGGTCGAATGCCACTTTCGGTGGCAGTTTTCGAGGCCCCGAACTGCGCGTTCTGGTCCCCGAACATTCGTTTTGCATCGGTTTTCGTTCATTTTTGGCAGGTACCTCTGTTTCATCACCAGGAAGGCCGTAGAAGGGTGGGAGGCCAGCAATTGCTTCAGCAACCAGTTATATTCCTCCGGCGCCCTCCGACGCCCGTTTTTCTCACTTCCAAGCCAATGTTGACCACCCTAGAGCCACTTTCTTGCACCCAAAACCACATATTTGTGATGTACACACCTGGGAGGCCACCAATATCATATGGCCGGCCACTAATGTTGCTTGACCCTTTTGAACCCCTCCTAAAAGTGGGTTGTTCTCTCTCCTGGGTCACTTTTTCCAGTGTTTGACCACATGGTTGTGTTGTACACACTTGGGAGGCCACCAATATCATATGGTCGGCTACTAATTCTCATTGACCTTTTTGACCCTTGGCCGGCCAGCCATAAGAGGTGGCCGGCCGGCCACCTGCAGCTTGGATAATTGGCCGGCCTTGATCCTTGCCCCCTGCTTAGTTCAGAACTGACCTCTTTGACCCCCCAGATTTTGTATCCGGAGGACCAAATTTTTGGGGGGAAACTTGATCCATTTCCCCCCCCAATTTCCCCCCTCTTTTTCCCCTCCTTTTGCCTATATAACAGAGCCTCCAGCTCTGGTTTGGGGTTGGAAAATTTTGCCTTAAGCTATTGCATGCATATCTCCCTCCATCTCTCTCATTTCCTTCAAAAAACACCCAAACCCTACCCCATTTTCACACCACTATCTAGCATCACCACCACTACTCCATTTCCAGCAGCTTGGGGAGCTTTCCAGCAGCTAGGAGGCATCACATCTCAAGCCAAGAAGCAACCAAGAGTTGGTCTTCAAGGGTAAGTGTTAATTCCCTCTTTTTGAGCTTAATTTTGCAACATTTTTCTAGTTATTTTTCTTGTTGTTTTGAGCTCCGACCAAAACTGAAAGTACCCCTTATTTGAGCTCTATTTCATGTTTCATTAATGGAATTTTGTCATTTGAGGTCCCCATCTTGTACTTGCTTCATTATCCCTCTTGTATGCCATAATCTTGCATAGTATTTTTGGCCTATGTGTAATCTGTTTTGGAGCATGATGTGAACTGTAGATAGGCTTATTTTGAGCCCTTATTCAACATTGAAGAAGGGCTCATCACTGTTTGTGACCTCCATGTGCCACTTGTTATTATACCCCTCTTTGGTCCCCATTATTGCATAATTTATTAGCCTATTGTGTCTCTGTTTTTGGACCTTGGTCCGAACTGAAAGTGGCCATATTTTGACCCCCTTATCATGTTTCATTAAGGGTCTTTGGCTGTTTGATGAATGTTTTGTATACTTTGTGTTTTGACCTCTTTTGGGCCCTACCTTGCATGGCATTTTGAGCATACTTGTATATTGTTTTGGGGGTTTCCATAAACTGTAAGTAGTCATATTTTTGGTCCCTATTCAGTGTTTTAGAAGAGCCTTTTCTGTTTGGGCTTTGAATCTACCACTTGCTTCATTATCTCACATTTAGGGCCATTTTTTTGCATGCTAGTTTTGCCCTATTTGTGTTAGCTGTTTGGCCATGCTTTGAACTGTAAAAATGCTTATTTTGGGGCTGCCTTGCTTCTATATTTTCATTCCATGTACCAATTATGCATGCTTTGTATAGCTGTAAGCCATTTCATGTACCTAGTTTTGCATTTCGGGAGAAATTCCATGCATCGGGTATCATTTCGCCCTGTTTTGGGGCTGTTTTCCCCCTTATTTTGCTACTGATTTTTGCATGCTTTCATATCATATTCCATGTCTTTGCCATGTCTCATTAGAGTGGCATTTCGGTGCCTAAGGGTCGATCCTCGGTTTGCGTGTACGCGTGCAATACCCGGTGAAACAGGCTCCCTGTGCACGTCTGTGTGTCGTGTCTTTTGTTTTGTTTGTCTCGATTCTTGCTTTGAGTCGTTCCGAGCGTGTCTCAATGTGTTTAGGTTGTTTTACTTCGTTTTTCCTTTGTTGAGTGGTGTTTAGGTTGTGTGCCTTTTATTTCCGTGTTGAGTTGTCTTGCTGTGTTCAGTCATAGGCTCGATACCCGGTCAAGAGCTCATTTGTCAATTCCAAAATAAAATCGTTTTGCACTCCGAGTGCCGTGCCGTTCTCCACATCTGTGCAAAACAAGATTCGTTCTTTCATAAAACCGCAGGGTTCAACCCAGGTCATGTTGGAACAGCAAAACTAGGACCTATTTGAAGCTATATGGGTTCCAGACTACAAAGCAAAAGCAAAAGAGGAAATGTCGGGTATCTGAGTTTGTTTCAACTTCAGTAAGTTCCGAGACTACATTCTGTGTGTACCCCTTCAAGTCTTGCCAATGCTCCAAAGTATGAGTGCGCCTCTACCTCAAGCTCAAACTCAAGCCTACTTCAGTGCCAGAATGGTAATCAAAGTGCTCCCTCAGAAAACCAGCCCCTGCCAGATGCATCTTGGCTGTGTTTGCCATGAGTTCCTAGGAGACCAACTACGACGATGGAAACTAGAGTTCGGACGGCTATTGCCTAGAACGCAAAGGTTCAGAATTTCCGAGACTAAAGTCTGGTTTAAATACTCAGGGGTCTATCCTCGGCTTGAAATCTGTATGGCAACCCCATAGATTGAGATAGCATGTGAATGCGCCTCGATTCGGGATACTGAATCAACCTAGTCTGTCACCCCGTTGGAGAATAGGGAAAGTTGTGAACATGGCCAGGAAGGAAAGGTGGTAACCGCGGTTTGGGAGTACAATCAAGAAAGTGCAAGAAGAACCCACTCTTTTTAGCTCAAAATGTTTCTGCGGAATTTTCAACTCATGTCTTCGATGTGTAGCTCATCGTCAGTCGGCATGCACGAGGTGTATCCTTTTTGGAATGTATCGTGACCCCTCCGAAAGGTAAATCGGAGGTCGCGTTTTTATCTGGTCTCGTTAAGGCTTGTATTCCCTTATTCGGCGTTTTGTTTCAAATATGCATTGTCACGCACATTCCACTTGCATTGATATGCATGCTTCCACCCGCATTGTTATGCACTTCTCATGCTTGCATTGTGATGCACGTTCCAATTGCATTGTTATGCACCCACTTCACTAGCATTGTTATACCCATTCATTGCATTGATTATGCACATCTATCTCGCATTGTTATACTCATTACTTACATTTTTTATGCACCAATTCACTTGCAATTATCATTCTTTCTCCTCGCGCGTGCGACAGGTTAGACCCTCTTCGGTTAAAAGTATTCGGAATACGTTCCAATGCTCACACCATTCTGAAATGCTGGGATACGTCCCTATGTGTCTCCCCCTTCGGTTAAAAGCGTTCGGAATACGTTCCAACGTTTACACCATTCTGAAACGCCGGGATACGTCCCTATGTTTCTCTCCCTTCGGTTAAAAGCATTCGGAATACGTTCCAATGCTCACACCATTCTGAAACGTCGGGATACGTCCCTATGTTTCTCCCCCTTCGGTTAAAAGCATTCGGAATACGTTCCAATGCTCACACCATTCTGAAACGCCGGGATACGTCCCTATGTTTCTCCCCTTTCGGTTAAAAGCGTTCGGAATACGTTCCAACGTTTACACCATTCTGAAACGCCGGGATACGTCCCTATGTTTCTCCCCCCTTCGGTTAAAAGCATTCGGAATACGTTCCAATGCTTACACCATTCTGAAACACCGGGATACGTCCCTATGTTTCTCCCGCTTCGGTTAAAAGTGTTCGGAATACGTTCCAATGCTCACGCCATTCTGAAACGCCGGGATACGTCCCTATGTTTCTCATTCCTTGGGGAACACCGGGATACGTCCCTACGTTTCTCATTCCTTGCGGAACACCGGGATACGTCCCTATGTTTCACATTCCTTGCGGAATACCGGGATACGTCCCTATGTTTCACATTTCTTGCGGAACACCGAGATACGTCCCTATGTTTCTCCTTCTTTTCTAGAACCTTTAGGATATGTCCCTAACCCTTGGGATACGTCCCTAAACCTTGGGATACGTCCCTAAATCTTGGGATACGTCCCTAAACACCGGGATACGTCCCTAAACACCGGGATACATCCCCATGTTTCTTTGCATGATCATAAGTTATGTTCGGCTTCTTGTATTATCATTTGCATTTTGCCCCTGCCTGCGGGCACATCTCTATTTATCACGCCTGTTTGTCTAAGTCTTCAACCTTGTCAAAAATGGGTCGCCTCTGGGCTTTGACATTCACTCCCGTCACTTATGACTTTCGAGTTCTGTCAAAGAGGGGCAACTGTAGACACCCCATTTTTGACCAACCTTAAGACTCAGACGTCACCGATTGAGCGCTTGGTGATGTTGCATATTGTGCTCGTTCAGAAGTTTCAGAGTCTCGGCTGTGAGCCTTGCCTCCGGACTTCCGGAGCCTTTCATGCTTTGCCTCGGTTTGCGAACCAGGCTCGGTTTTCTCTGTTTTCTTTTCGCGAAGGGAGGGAGAGGTCTCGTAGATCATCTCTCAGTGGCCGTAGGCTACGTTTTGTGGTCGTAGGCCATTTTGCCCGTTTGGAGTCCGGTTTCCGGTTTTTCGGAGCCGTTGGCCGTGTGCCTCGGTTCGGGACCGCTTAACCACCTCCGTTTACTTCAGTTTTTGGCGTACTTCTTATTTTCTCCCTTTCGAGGGACACTGAGGTCTGAGAGACCCACTTCGTGGTTGAATGCCACTTTCGGTGCTTAACAGGCAGTTTTCGGGGCCCCGAACTGCGCGTTCTGGCCCCCGAACATTCGTTTTGCATCGGTTTTCGTTCATTTTTGGCAGGTACCTCTGTTTCATCACCAAGAAGGCCGTAGAAGGGTGGGAGGCCAGCAATTGCTTCAGCAACCAGTTATATTCCTCCGGCACCCTCCGACGCCCGTTTTTCTCACTTCCAAGCCAATGTTGACCACCTTAGGGCCACTTTCTTGCACCCAAAACCACATATTTATGATGTACACACCTGGGAGGCCACCAATATCATATGGCCGG
Source organism: Camellia sinensis (assembly GCF_004153795.1). Taxonomy (NCBI): domain Eukaryota; kingdom Viridiplantae; phylum Streptophyta; class Magnoliopsida; order Ericales; family Theaceae; genus Camellia; species Camellia sinensis. Next base: position 267,868 of record NW_021025168.1, read on the forward strand.
CCACTAATGTTGCTTGACCCTTTTGAACCCCTCCTAAAAGTGGGTTGTTCTCTCTCCTGGGTCACTTTTTCCAGTGTTTGATCACGTGGTTGTGTTGTGCACACATGGGAGGCCACCAATATCATATGGTTGGCTACTAATTCTCATTGACCTTTTTGACCCTTGGTCGGCCGGCCATAAGAGGTGGCCGGCCGGCCACCTGCAGCTTGGATAATTGGCCGGCCTTGATCCTTGCCCCCTGCTTAGTTCAGAACTGACCTCTTTGACCCCTCAAATTTTGTATCCGGAGGACCAAATTTTTTGGGGAAAACTTGATCCATTTTCCCCCCCAATTTTCCCCCTCTTTTTCCCCTCCTTTTGCCTATATAACAGAGCCTCTAGCTCTGGTTTTGGGTTGGAAAATTTTGCCTTAAGCTATTGCATGCATATCTCCCTCCATCTCTCTCATTTCCTTCAAAAAACACCCAAACCCTACCCCATTTTCACACCACTATCTAGCATCACCACCACTACTCCATTTCCAGCAGCTTGGGGAGCTTTCCAGCAGCTAGGAGGCATCACTTCTCAAGCCAAGAAGCAACCAAGAGTTGGTCTTCAAGGGTAAGTGTCAATTCCCTCTTTTTGAGCTTAATTTTGCAACATTTTTCTAGTTATTTTTCTTGCTGTTTTGAGCTCTGACAAAAACTGAAAGTACCCCTTATTTGAGCTCTATTTCATGTTTCATTAAGGGAATTTTGTCATTTGAGGTCCCCATCTTGTACTTGCTTCATTATCCCTCTTGTATGCCATAATCTTGCATAGTATTTTTGGCCTATGTGTAATCTGTTTTGGAGCATGATGTGAACTGTAAATAGGCTTATTTTGAGCCCTTATTCAACATTGAAGAAGGGCTCATCACTGTTTGTGACCTCCATGTGCCACTTGTTATTATACCCCTCTTTGGTCCCCATTATTGCATAATTTATTAGCCTATTGTGTCTCTGTTTTTGGACCTTGGTCCGAACTGAAAGTGGCCATATTTTGACCCCCTTGTCATGTTTCATTAAGGGTCTTTGGCTGTTTGATGAATGTTTTGTATACTTTGTGTTTTGACCTCTTTTGGGCCCTACCTTGCATGGCATTTTGAGCATACTTGTATATTGTTTTGGGGGTTTCCATAAACTGTAAGTAGTCATATTTTTGGTCCCTCTTAAGTTTTTTAGAAGAGCCTTTTTCTGTTTGGGCTTTGAATCTACCACTTGCTTCATTATCTCACATTTAGGGCCATTTTTTTGCATGCTAGTTTTGCCCTATTTGTGTTAGCTGTTTGGCCATGCTTTGAACTGTAAAAATGCTTATTTTGGGGCTGCCTTGTTTCTGTATTTTCATTCCATGTACCAATTATGCATGCTTTGTATAGCTGTAAGCCATTTCATGTACCTAGTTTTGCATTTCGGGAGAAATTCCATGCATCGGGTATCATTTCGCCCTGTTTTGGGGCTGTTTTCCCCCTTATTTTGCTACTGATTTTTGCATGTTTTCATATCATATTCCATGTCTTTGCCATGTATCATTAGAGTGGCATTTCGGTGCCTAAGGGTCGGTCCTCGGTTTGCGTGCACGCATTTCGAGTTGTCTTGTTTTCATCTGATGGCCTCCTATGTGAGTGTGGATGAGGCTCTCTCATGTTGGTGTAAGCCCATTATTGCATTGCGTATGCCATTTCATTCATAGCATTGTGTATGCTCGGTTGTGTATTACCTCGTGTAGTGTGTATGCCATTCCATGACATTGTGTATGTTAGGATTGTATCTTAATTGCATTTCATGCATATCATGCATATTGCTTCGTGTTCGGGATAGGAGTTAGCCTGGGCACGGGAAACGAGGTACATTTCGTACTCCGAGTGACGGAATGTGTCTCAATTCCCCAGTCACCGACACTCTGGATTATCCGTGATGGAGTTAGGTTTTTACTGTGTTTTCATGTGCATCCATCCTATATTGAATTGTGCAATTCGACCCCTCGGCCATCATGCATCGAGGTGCGTGATTGGTGGCACGAGGATCAAGGCATGCATACATTTGTGAAAATACATTGCTATGCCCCTTTCCTACTCTCTGTTGCAGCAAATCAAGAATCAGCGGTCTTCCAAGGCTTGGCACGCATTTCAAGAACATGTGCAAACAGAGACTAATTGGGGCATCGTCATGGATTTCCACGCAAAGGCAACCCGGGCATGCATCATTCATCATCCTGAACGGAATCAAGGCAGTCCCTGGCTTGCATGCCAGTTTATTTATTTTCTTAGTTAATTTGTTAATTAATTAGGAATTTGTACATTATTTGGCCTGTAATATTCTTTTATTCGGGACTGTATTATTTATTCGGACCCTCTGTGCGAGGGCATAATTGTAATAAGTGTGCGTGAGTGTGATGTATGTCTTCCAACCCCACGTCTTTCTTCCCTTTTATTTACTTGCTTATGATGGTTAGATTAGGGCATACTTCAATTGGCATACGGTATGATAGCATGCTTGCATTCATTCATCTGTTTTACATGCACCGGGCTCGGCGCATCATACTAACTGCATTTGTATTTCAATTCCAAGTTGAATACATGTTAGAAGTTACATTTCACATGACATTCTAGAATAGCCGAGCCTATTTTAGTTGCATTTTTGCATGTGTTGCATTAGCCATCTTAACATGAACTAGGATCATACATAATTTCTAACTAGTTCTCTGTTTTGGCTTACTCGGTTATGTTTTATGCTTTAGCATCCTTGGCATTGCGTGAGTGACTGCCATGAATAGCATGCTTACCATGAGGCTATTTGCTTATGTGAATAACTGCCTGAATGCCTGTGGTGAGAGGTTTTTTGAATTGGAACAATTCATCAAATGTGTGTTTTAAGCCTACTGGATAGTGGCAAAACCATCTTTTCTAAGCCCACCCGAGGGTGGCAAAATTTGCATTTTAAGCCTACTTGCGAGTAGCAAACCATCTTCCACAAACAAACATGAAATGTTTTGTTCCAATTCAGGCGATCCAGTCTATACTTGTATGCTGTGCGCATCACATAGTAGATCTAGGCTAATAACTGGAATAAGAGCACACAAAGTTTTCAAAACTTGATATCATGGTTAGTAGAGGCCGATCTTTGATCGGGCGAGCGGGGGTGCTCACGAAGTGACCTTTCCCAATCGTACCCAAGTTCCCGAGCTGAGGCAACTTTGGTGATGACGGACACGTGGCCTTAGGCAAACGAGTCAGGGTTTCCTAAATTTCCCAAAAATAAAATATTTAGGTGGTGACTCTGTATCTGGCAAAGCAGTCCATGTTTGGCACTTCTTTCAAAATCTGTTTTCTCAAAATGATTTGCCGGATTTGGACTCTTTGGTTCAGACTTAGAACCGTGACAAAATTTGAGAGTCCTGAGCTATAGTGACCCCAAATGAACGGAACGGGAGCTCACCCTCCCGGGGCATTCGGGAACGTCTACACAGTCCCAGAGCACTGTGGGAGGTCACCGGCCAAGAGACAGGTCTACCGGCCATGGAAGGATGGTCATTGACCAAAGATGGGGCCATCGGCTGGATATTGGTAGTCGGCCGGCACTGAAAGTGGCCGACCGGCCATTTCTTCCTGCAGAACACTGGTTTTGTCGCAACAGAGGACAGACAGTGCATGACATGGAATTTGCAAGCCAAATGTATGGACGACCACCCTCCCTATCATGTTATGAACTCAAGGGAGTATGGCTCTCGACCCTCGGGCCACCAATCGCACATTTCGATGCATGATGACCAAAGGTGTCAAAGGTGCATATCAATATGGAATGAATGAAACAAACAAATGAATGCTACACACTCTATCATGTTGGGTCAAGAGTGTCGACGACCGAGGATTGAGGCACGTTTCGTCACTTTAAGTACGAAACGTCCCTTGATCCTCATGTTTGGTTTGACACCCCAAACCAAACAACAATGCAATATATGTATGCCAAATGCAATGCGAAACATGCAATTAATGCAATGCAACATGAACAATGCAAATTAAAAAGCAAGCAACATGGTAATGCAATATGTATGTAATACTACAATGCAACCTAGGTATGTAAGTATATCGAGTGATAGGTATACAACAATGACACTAACCACAAGGATGCGACAACATGCAATGCGGTAAGCCTACAACAATACACAAGTGCATGATCCATGGACTTACACTAAGGATGGATAGGCCTCAACCATGCCAAAACAGTGGCCAAAGTGTCAAGAAATGATGGACAAAACACACTCAAACATGCACATGTAAAGGTCCAACACTTAGGCATAAAAAGAGTCAACTCTTAGACACATTAAGAAGAGACAAATATGGACACATGACAAGTATGATAAGCTTTGAAAATGTGCAAAGGATGATGCCAAATCAACCATGCCATGCAAGTAGGGCACGCAATAAAGCCCAAAACTTGAGACTAATAAAGGGGTTCAAACCATGGCCATGCCAACCAAGCCCCAAAGAGCCAAGATGACTTAAAACAGTCTTAGGGAAGACCAAAATAAGGCTAGAGCATGCATGGAACAAGGCCAAAATATGCTAAGGAATGGGCGCAAAATAGGGGGGGCATTCAAGGCCACAAAGAGAGCATTCTACTATAACTACCTCAACCAAACATGGCATGGGTTATGCAATGAAAAACAGAGCTATAGCATGTCAAGATAAGCCCGAATACCCACTTAGATGGCATCTAAATGACCTAAGTCTAGATGTATGCACAATGGCCCAAACATGGAGCATGAGACAACAACTCTTCAAAGCATTGAGAGGATGGCAAATGCAAGCACATAAGCATAGAACATGGACTGAAATAGCATGATGTTGAGATGCAACTTCAAAACAAGATGAGGCATAGTTCAACGCAAGACGTGTAATGAGCGTGCTTTATTAAAGTCAAAATGAAGCAACGTAATATGACAGAATTGAAGCGATTTATGGAATTCGCAAGATACAAAAAGGATATAAGAAAGGATACTCCCCGCACGTACCGGGCATTGCTTATAGAAGACACGGCTTGAGGTCAACATGAAGGTCTATTAAGGTTCAAAAGTGCACTTTCTTGCACTGTCTTGAGTGATGAAGGTGCCAAACCACATAATTGACCCGAACAAGGGGGTGGGAGGTGCCTCGACCACAAGGGGAGGCCACCTGTATTAAACCAGACATTCTACTGCCTTATCTCCCTTTCACTTTACTTTTTCTTTTTTTACCAGTAGTTTAAGCACATTGTACTGCCTCAGGCAGGTTTTACTTTCTCAAAACTATGTACTTTTTGCAAAAGACACGATGGAAATGAAACAACTATTTTGTTCAAAAAGTGTTACATTTTATGCATCGCATCGCACCACATTACATACCAATGTAAATGAGATTTGAATCTTTGTTTGAAAAGTAAGCATTTGCGTCGTAATAATCAGGTAGTGAACCGAGTAAGGACAAAAACAACTCGATAATCAAAACAAAGAACTCGATAAGCTAACCAACTGTAAATACAACTCGATAAGCAAAGCAAAGACTTAAAGAATGTAAAACACAACTCAATAAGCAGATGTACAACAACTCGATAAACAAATCAAAGTAACAGGCGCTAGTTCGCAAAAACATCATCAGAAGGCATTGGAAGTAGTGTCAGTCACCAGTTTTCAGCATGCTTAACATTCATTCAACTTAGAGCCAAAGTAGAGGCCATCGGCCAAAGGGAGGCATCACTGGCCACAACAAATGGGCATCGACCAATATTTTAGCCGATCGGCCATAACGGATGGTCGGTCGGCACTACTTTTGGTCGACTGGCCAAAAATGGTAAGGACCTCCAAAATGTTGACACCTGTCTTCCACTCAACATCTTATCTTCTACAAAAGCCCCAACTTCGTAGTTTTCCTTATTTCAACACTGATTTGCACCAAATGGAAGAGTTTCTTACCCAAAATCTCACAACTTGGATTGCCAACTCGAATGGCTCGGAAAAGCTAAATTTTCGGGGCTTTGGCGTAAATGCACTATTTACGCTGAGTCGCACTCCGTTGCACTTTCCGTTTCTCCATGCCGCGGCAAGGTTTTGGAATCTGGTAACTCATGTCTTTAGCTTTGGCGGGCAAGAGGTGTGTCCTACCTTTGAAGATTTCCATGCTTTGATGGAATCCGAGCGCAACGAAGAAATCTTGCCCTAGCTCCGCTTCGGCCACGCCCAAGCCTTAGGTCGAATGTGTGGGCTTAATATGCACGACGCTTGGTCTCTGATCTGCGACAGAGAGTTGGACATCCTCAGCCTGATTCACCGCTTTTCTGATGCTGGTGACCGTAGTGATCACCACTGGCAAGGTTTTCGGCGACATGCCCTTTGCTTGTGCATGCCATCTCACTTTTTGCTTGCCCCAGGCTTTAGTGGGTCTAGCATTCGTCTGATCGAAGTTGCTCAAGGCTTGAAAGATGGAAAGACCTATATTGCCATGACATTGGCTGAGACATTGATGGGCTTGGATGCTTTCCATCGCCGAGAGATGACCAGATTCGCGAGGAGTCCACTGCTGCTGCAAGTAATGTTTCTTACCCTATCTCTCATGTTTGTTGCTCACATCACTCGACCCTCAGGCTCGGTTTTTCTCACAAAACCTGTTTCTTACTTTTCTCTCCACATACACTTCTCTATTCTTTAATCTCTCATTTTTAATCCCTCCCCAGGTGTGGTTGATAGACAAATCGCAGGTTGTGGACTCTTGCCCAGCATACTCAGCTCGTGACTATTTCTTCCGATGTTGCCTAGTCAATGCCCTTGATGAGGGATGGTGGTTTGACTGGATGTGCAATTTGTCCGCAGACCGCATTGCTTGGCACTGTCCTTGGCTCAATCTACCAGCAATAAGCTATAGCATGTCCCGGAAGCCTGGGATTCAGTTGATTGGCCTGACACACTGCGTGTTCTACTTTCTTTTCCGGTTCCAGTGCCGGTTTGGCCATGATCAGATTTGCCCGACAGAGGGGATAGAATACCCAGCTGTATTTTTGGTTCGAGGTGCGCAGTTAGCTCGGTATGCCACGGCATGGAGGACGAGAGAGCTTCTGGCCCGCGCTTCCACTTTCAGTTGCACTTTGTTTGATGAGTGCATAGATTGGCTCAATGAAGAGGCACAGGTTGGGCCCAGCTTGGCATCAGAGGCTTCGACCAGCTCTAGGAGGGGGCGCAGGAACACCTGACTATGCCCCGGATTTATTTGCTTTTAATCAGAAATTTCAAGTTTTCTTTATGAATGTAATGAAAAGCAACTTCAATTTGTATGCAAGAGCAGGAGAACTCTGTATTGAAATCAATAAAATTGAAGGTTGTGGGTACTGAAAATTTTCCGTTTGGTCCAAAAATGGTCTAAGTTGTAAAAAGATTAATTTGAGCAAAATCAACTTTTATTAAAACTTTTCAAAACCATTTTCGATACGGATCAGAACTGGACACACCTGAGATCTGTCACTGAGATGCACAACCCCGGATCCTAGCAATTGGAAAGTTGCCCCTAGTCTGAATAGCACTGTACCAGAGATCACAACCAAAGCTGTTGAATGCTGAATAGACAAAGATGGCCGAGATGATCAGACGGACAAAGCTGATCGGGAAAAATTTATGGCTGGACTTCAGGATGAAGTTGCCTACGTATCCCAAAGATGGGAATCGAGCCTTACATAGTTCGGCTCAGGTTCACTCATGTATTAACCCTTATCTTTTACGTTCTAACTTTTGCCAAGGCCGCCCTTTGCGGGTTTTCAACCTTGCGAGCTCAGTCTTTATAATTTCAAATTTTCTGTGCTCTAACTTTTGCCTAAGTCTCATTTTCAGGTTTTCGGCCTAGCGAGCCACTCAGGGGTAATATTTCTTCAACTTGTCTATGTTGATCTGCTGTGAGAATTCTAGGCCATCTAGGTCCATCAGAACGACAGCTCCACCCGACCAAATAGACTTAATGATGTAGGGACCAGTACAATTGGGTCTGAACTTGCCTCTAGGGTCGTGGATGGGGGCTCAGTTGTCTTTGAGCACCAAATCTCCTTCCTTCAAATTTCGGGACTTAACCTTCTTGTTGAAAGCCCTGGCAATTCTACGCTGATAACCTTGAACATGGTACAGTGTTTTCAATCTTCTTTCATTAAAGAGCATGAGTTCTTCAAATATGCTCTGCTGCCAATCTGCTTCGGCTATTTGACACTCAGCCAGCACTCGCAAAGACGAAACTTCAATCACGATAGGTAGAACGGCCTCCATCCCATAAACCAATGAATACAGAGTCACTCTAGTAGAAGTTCTAATCGAAGTCTGGTAGCCCCACAGAGCAAATGGCAGTTTATCTGGCCAGTCCCTGTAGGTTTCCACCATCTTCTGTAAAATATGCTTGATGTTCTTGTTGGCAGCCTCAACTGCTCCGTTGGTCTGCGGCCGATATGTAGATGACTTGTGAAAAGCCACGTTGTATTTTTCCAACAAGTCAATCACTTCCTTCTTGAAGTGGGAACCATTATCTGAGATAATCTCGTTCAGGACCCCATAGCGACAGATGATGTTATTCCTGATAAACTTTGCAACGTACGATGCCTTCAACATCGCATAAGATTAGGCCTCAACCCACTTTGTAAAATAGTCTATCGTGACCAGAATGAACTCATGCCCATTGGACCCCTTTGGAGTGACAGCCCCGATCACATCGATTCCCCAAACTGAAAATGGCCATGGCGAAGTCATATTGTACAGCTTCGACGGCGGGATGTTCAATGCGGTTTGCATGGATTTGACATTTGTGGCATCGCCGAACAAAGCCGATACAATCCTCCTCTATGGTGGACCAGTAGTAACCTTGTCTGAGGATCTTTCGGGCTAGCATCACCCCGTTCACGTGCGCTCCACACTCTCCTCCATAGATGGCTTCCATTAGATGCTTTGACTCTTCAGCCTCAACACACAGCTTATGTATTCCCAGATGACCTCTCTTATACAGTTTTTCCTCCGCAGATGATGAATTGAGCAGTCATTCTTCGGATTGCCCTCTTGCCTTTGGCATTTGCCCCTGGTGGATACGCTTCTGCTTCTTTCTCCAAGAAGTTCCAGACGTTGTAATACTAGCGGTTCTCATCTTGAACCTCTTCTATGGCAGCAATTGACTCGTAGGCCGGCGCAAACTTCTGGTCAATGATGATCAGACGCATTCGGACTCCAAAAGGGATGTCTAGCATGGAGGATAGAGTTGCTAGTGAATCTGCGAACCTGTTGTTTTCTTTTAGTAGATGAGCAAAATTCAGCTTCTCAATCAGCAGATCCAAGGTCTGGTGGTACATTCTCATCTTTTCTTCTTTGACTTTTCAATCTCCCTTAGCTTGGGATACAATAAGGTTCGAGTCCCTGATGACGTCCAAACGTTTTGCCCCTAGTTCTAGGGCTGCTTCTAAACCAGCAATGCATGCTTCATACTTCGCTTCTGTCACGCCCCAAAATTCAGACAATTAAATATTAAATTAGGACTAAACCCCAATAACATTCCATCATCCAAATCTTAGGGGTGAAAAAAAAACTACTAAACGCCAACCAAACCATCCACCATAATTTCATAACTAACCAATACCTCAACATTAAAGTAACAATACATAGTCAAAATAACTTAAATAATGTACGGTTACAAACCATTCTAAATTATTCCAATACTAAAGTCATAAAGAGAATAATAAATACATAGACTAATATCAATCCTAAGCTCAATAAAACAAAAGAAATCCAAATGACAAGTCCAACACTATCGTAAATCCACGTCACCACCATAGCCTCAACTAATCCTGCAAAGGAAACTCAGCTGCGCTCAAACAGAACGCACCCGAGTTGTCAAGAGACAAAACGGGTCAGTATACAGGTAAACTGGTATGAGTACAAGAATTGACACCCACGTGTCCACCAGACACAAACAAAAAGTACATTATTTCTTGTTACGGAACAAGGCAAGTAGTTCCAACCGTACCGAGACGAATGGGTAGTTTCTCGAGATACGATGGCATTTAGTTTCTTGTCCGTACACAACGAAATATAAATTGATTATAAAATAGACAAAATAGAAATAAAAAATATGGTGGGTCAGCCCTGCATAAAAAGTTAGTAAGACCCACCATCCTGCAAAATAATAAAGTTAGTATAATTTAATTATAAGTAACTCGCTAAATAAGTATAAAAATGCACCGTTTCTTGCTTAAATAATTTGAATTGACCAAAACTCAAAGAACGAAAGTTATACAGAATCAAATTTTTCTAAACGCCAACGTGAACGAATTTAACAGAAACCGAACAGGTTAAGAGAAAACCTTGATCTAAAAATCTCGACGGAATTCAATCAAAAAATCTAAAAGCTGAAAACGAACAAAAATGCTCTAAGATGATATTGTTCGAAAAAGTTCAAAACATGAAAAGTGTGCAAAATAATGTTATACTTTAGTTTACGCGAAACCAATAAAAATGAGCTCGTTTCGTGGGTTAAAACAGCCTATAAAATCTGCATTACCAAAATGAATCAAACCGACAATAACCAAGGTCATCCGATTACAAGTTCTAATCGATCTTTTTAATAAAAAGCTACAACACAAAAGTTGTCCAAAATCACGTATACATGCCTTTGCTCAAATTTCATAATTTATCAAGATCGTTTACTATTTTTTTTAATCATGTACATATCAGTACCATTCACACTATACTAATAAATTCATAATTAAATTCTCTGTTCCTTAACTCCACCACTTTGGCCCTCCCCTTCCGGCCTACACATATATCCCATGTGCCTCCCGTATACCTAACACCGCTCTGAAGCCAAACTTGCACGGGGATATCGTCCCGAGTTTGACTCACACTCCCCGGATGGTTAGCATATATGTACGCGCGCAAATCAAAGCACTCGTCTACTCATGAGAACGAGGCAACAATATATATATACACAACATCTCACACATGAGAATAAACATAACAATGCCGAGCCTAAGGCATTCAAATAAATCTCATAATCCTCACTTTTTTTTTAAACGCTCTTTCTCACCATCACTCAAATAAAACAACAATCCATGGAGTCATGATGGAGTATAAGGAATTTATCTATAGGTTCTTAATTAATTTTAATTTCATATGACCACGAGTGTAATTACAACTATAAAATAAATCCATATAAAAATCCTAAACATGGCATACACAACTAATCAAAATAATTAAAATCAATCCATCATCTACATGCAAATACAAAACTAATCCAACATCAAATAAAAATAAATAAATAAAAAAAAACGAATCAATCCATCCTCTAACCAATATCTATGGATTCTAAGTTTATTTTAATTTTATATAATCATGAGTGTGATTACAATCATAAAATCAATCCATATAAAACCCCTAAACCTTGCATATACCACTAATCAAAATAATTAAAATCAATCAATCATCTAAAAACCCTAAACCTTACATAAACAACTAATCAAAATAATTAAAATCAATCAATCATCTATAAACCCTAAACCTTACATACACAACTAAACAAAATAATTAAAATTAATCAATCATCTGAAAACCTACACAACTAATCAAAGTAATTAAAATCAATCAATTATCTAAAAACCCTAAACTTTACATACACCACTAATCAAAATAATTAAAATCAATATATCATCTTTATGTAAATACAAAATCAAACTAACATCAAATAAATAAAAATAAATAAATAAAAACAACGAATTAAACATAAATAAAGGAAAGTAGGTTTTGTACTCACAATACTTTATTGAAGATCGAAGAATATTTAGAAACTACTAGAGTCACCAAAACAAAACTCTAATCTTTCCATTTCTTCCCTCTCCTCTTTTTTCCTTGTTGCCGCCCCTTTCTTTGTCTTCTTTGATTTCTCTCTCTCTCTCTCTCTGATAACTTGGTCTCTCTCTTTTCCTTTTGATCTCCTAAATCTAATTGAATACTTCTATGTTATTATATATATAATAACCTAAGAGCTAGTATAACCTAATAATCTTATACTATAAACCTAAATCTCAATATATAATAGCGTAATAAACTATAATATGCAGTAAATTTATTAATTACAACATTAAATGCCTTAAATATCACATTAAACCTTATGTAACCATCCAATTAGTAATTACATCATTAGATCCATTAAATATCACATTAAATCTCATGTAACTACCCAATTAATAATTACAACATTAAATCCATTAAATATCACATTAACTCTCATGTGACCACACAATTAATAAAGTCAAAAATAAAATAAGATAATAATAACCATAATAATAATAAATAATGACTAAAGAAAATTAGGGTCGCTACAGCTTCGTTGTTCGAGACTTTGAACCGGAGCTTAAATGCTAGGGGGATACAGGAATTGCCGGGTGCTATCAGCAACACTCATATCGCATACCCATATTGGTTTGATGCTCCGTCAAAATACATCGTCCAAAACTCATCTTCGATATGCAAGATGGCCTCGTCTGGGAATAAGTACTCAACTGCTTCATCCCCCTCCACTGGGTGGTCGGTTAGTAACTCCGCTACCACTCTCCTCTTGACAGACTTGCGAGTTATATACTTTAAATCAAATTCAGAGAGAAGAAGCAGCCAACGAGCTAGCCTACCCATAAGTGCTGGTTTCTCGAAGAGACATTTGATAGGATCTAATCTTAAAACTAGAATTACGGAGTGAGCTAACAGGTAGTGCCTCAACTTCCTGGTGGCCCATACGAAGGCCAAAACCAACATTACAGAGTGAGCTAACAGGTAGTGCCGCAGCTTCCTGGTAGCCCATACCAAGGCTAAGCAAGCCTTTTCCAGTGGAGTGTAACGGGTTTCGTAATCTAGCATCTTCTTGCTCAGGTAGTAGATAGCTCTCTCCACCTTGTCCTCGGACTCTTGTGCAAGCATGCAGCCCATTGTAGTTTCAGTCACTGAAAGGTACAAAATCAACGATTTTCCCGGCTCAGGCGGTGACAAAACGAGTGGGTTCTGTAAGTATTGTTTGATCTATTCAAAACTAGCTTGGCATCGGCTGTCCCATTGGAACTTCTTTCCTTTCTTTAGGAGACCAAAAAGTGGTTCACAAGTCAAGGTTAATTTTGAGATAAATCGTCTTATGAATTGCACTTTACCCAGAAAGCCTCTCACATCCTTTTTAGTCCTCAGTGGTGGCATTTCTAAGATGGCCTTGATTTTGTAAGGGTCAACCTCGATACCTCTCTGTGTAATCAAGAACCCCAGCATTTTCCCTGCTGTAACACCAAACGTACACTTCTGAGGATTCAGCTGCAACCGAAATTCCCTGATCCTTTGAAAAAACTTTTGCAAGGCGGTGTGGTGGTGCTCTCTTTCTTTGGCCTTGAAAATCATGTCGTCCACGTACACCTCAACCTCCTTTTGGATCATGTCGTGCAATATTGTGGTCGTGGCTCGTTGATATGTAGCTCCAACATTCTTCAACCAAAACGGCATTACTCTATAGCAATAAATCCCCCACGGGGTGATGAAAATAGTCTTCTCCCGGTCTTCGGGTGCCATCACAATCTGATTGTAGCCTGAAAAGCCATCCATGAACGAAAACAAAGCATGCCCCGCTGTGCAGTCCACCAACTCGTCGATATGTTGTAAAGGAAAGTCGTCTTTTGGACTGGCTCTGTTCAAATCCCTGAAATCCACGTATACCTGAATCCTGCCATCCTTCTTCGGCACCGGAACGATGTTGGCCAACCAAGTTGGGTATTTAGATACCAGCAGGAACCCTGCGTCAATTTGCTTGGTGACCTTTTCTTTAATTTTGATAGCCCAGTCTGCGCAGATTCTTCTGAGTTTCTGTTTGACAGGTCGGGCCTCTAGGTCAGGAGGGATCCGGTGCTGTACAATCTCAGGATCGATCCCTGGCATGTCTTCGTAGGACCACGCGAAAACATCTTTGAAATCTTTTAATAAAGCGACTAAGCACTCACGTTTCTCCGAAGACAACGTGGACCCGATCTGGACCAGCCGCGGGTCCTCCTCAGTACCCACATTAACTGTAGTGATTTTATCAACCAAAGGTTTAACAAATCTCTCATGCACTTGATCAATTAGACGTTGTAAAATCGGAGGAATTTCTTCCTCGTTGTTCTCATCAAAATTTTGAAAGTCCTGATTAATACAATAAATCAAAGGCACAGAAAAGTACTCAGAAGCCACAGCCATTCCATTCTCATTAAGCACATCCAAATCGTCCGATTCCTCTGTTACAACAGACTCAAAAAAGAAAGAAAAAGACGACCTAGACAAGACTGTGGTATCCGGGTTGTCACCCCCGGGATTACCGGACTTAGACTCAGACGAGCTGGAACCTGATTCCGACTCACTAGACTTCATGGAATCAGATTCCAGCTCACTACCTGACCCGGTGCTGCTTGATAAAAATCCCTCCTCGTATTGCCAGATGAGAGAGAGTGCGATGGATGCATTTAAAATGCTTGACGGTGGGCTCGCAGTCGTTTCATTCCCAATCATGGACACCTAGAAGTTATCCCCCAAGCACTTCTATACGATCGGAGGATCTGAGAGTAGACAAGCCAGCGCTACCCCCATTTCGATTTCGGCGTTCTCAGAATCCACTTTCTTGCACTGCTCAATCTCAGTTGATGGGTCTATCTGCTCTTCGGCAACATCATCCTTGGATAATTGCAGGTCAAAGAAGATCTCAAACCCCAGCAGACGCTTCCTCTCCGCGTTCAACCATGGCTCTGGGAAGCCACAAAATGGAAAGTCCCCCCCTCCCGGACGAAGCGTCCATTTAGGGTACCCTAGATGGGTCGGTGCATCAACTTAAAAGGCTTCCCCGCCTTCTTCGCTTTGGCTCTCCCAGCCATCTCCTTACCTTTCCTCACCCAATCCTCTTTGGTGGGCAGATAACCCAAACCAAAGGTATGTGGGTTGTGCGGCATTTCGGCCGATACTGCAATGCCTTTCCGGCCACTATTCCCCAATCCCATCCCGGGGATGTGTTGGAGCTTGTTCATGAGGTACACTGATTATGGGCTGACATATAACCCCTCATCAACAGCTAAGATGTTCTGTACGACCCGGGCTTCAGCTAGAGTAAACCCTGATAGGAACACATCCTTCGTGCCGTGCTCGATTTCCAAAACTGGTGTAGACACTTTCGGCGGTAGATGGATTGACGAATTCCTGAAAACAATAGCCATTCCCTTTCCGTAGGGGTATTTCAACATCTGGTGCAAGGTGGAAGAGACTGCCTTTACCTGGTGCAGCCACGGCCGCCTCAAAAGTAGGTTAAAGGTTACAGGAACGTCCAAGACATGAAAGTCAATCTCGTGCTATCCTGGACCAACCTGGGTCTGAATTTTCACAATCCCCATCACCT
The DNA here is from genome assembly GCF_004153795.1 of Camellia sinensis. Classification (NCBI taxonomy): domain Eukaryota; kingdom Viridiplantae; phylum Streptophyta; class Magnoliopsida; order Ericales; family Theaceae; genus Camellia; species Camellia sinensis. The sequence goes on from NW_021025168.1 coordinate 283,313, forward strand.
CTCTACTTGTGTTATCATATGCCCTTATCACCTGGGCTGTTGGCACAAAGTCTGCAGGCTTCAATCCAATCGCATATGCCGTCCTTGACGGGCGCACATTAATAGCGGATCATGTGTCTACAAGAACCACCGGTATCCATTTGCTTCTACATTCCACAGAGATGTAAAGCGGTTTGTTATGACTCACACCCTCAGACGGTAGTTCCTTGTCAGAAAACGTCAACATCGGGGAAGCCCCTTCCGAAAAAACCAATCCTACTAGCTGTTCAGGTGTGGTGTCAATTGAGAGTTTGGCCTTGTCCATCACCGATAAGACAGCTTGTCTGTGAACACGCGAAGCCATAAACAGCCCCCATATGGAGATGTCTACTTGTATCTTTTTCAATTGTCTCAACACAGCCTCATCTCCAAGTAGCTTCTCTTTCTGCTTCTCCACCTCCTTGTCCTTTCCGGACGCCTCTGGTTGATCTAGGTGCGGGGGCTTGAAATACCGCCCACTCCTAGTCATATGGTCAACTTCACCAATATACCAGGTATTATCCAGCTGGTTACTCTCCCAATCCTCAACTGTGTGGGCAAGACATAGATCATCGTCCTCCCACCACATTCTATCGACAGTCGACAGACACCTTCTGGCTCCGTTGTAACTATCCCCGTACTCACAGTACTTTCCGTCCAGGTGCTCGCAGCACGCTCTATCTTTGTGCACATAGCAGGTTCAGTCCCCACTGGGGCCTTGGGTTTTCTGGCTCTCTTAGAGTCTTCGATTCCTTCTTGTTCCAACTGCGTCAGTACAATTTGCTGTTCGACATTCCTTGTATTCGAAATGCCCAAATCCTGAGCGAAATTCTTGGCACCGGCGTTCTCCGGCGATATATTTTGATCCCCAGCCTTGCTGGCCACAATTGATGTCCTTGCCCCTGACGGGCCCTTTTCAGCTGAGATTCTTCAACAATATCTGGTTGGTCGTCAAGCCACCCTGTGACCTCTGTTGACTCCTCAAAATCGAACCAGTTGACTGTCACGTCCCCTGGATCTTGTTCGTTGAAAATCTGAAGGTCAGCAACGTCCCCTTCCAGAACTGCTAAGTCATCTGTCCTCTAATCAAGTCTATCCCCCTGTAGTACACAAATTTCTGCCTCCACTGGCAATTCCACATTTGAATAATCTGACCTGCTGACGCAATGTAGCCACTCGGATTATACACCTTGTCAGCAAAGCTCCCAATTCCTCAGTCCCTGAATCCACTGTACCACTTTTCTCCGAAATCATCCCTATTCTGTCTTCGACAGCCACCACCATTGGTTCGGGTTGGGTTTAGGAGATGTCCAACATGCACAAGTCAGTGCTGTCAGGAAGGATCACCTCCAGCTTGGGTAGGTGAGACGGGGTGATATATATGCTGGGGTCGTATGACATGACCCCGGTCTGGATAAAGTTGATGCGTTCGGGAGTGGAGCTTGGTTATGTGGTGGAAGAGGGTTGGTTGTGACATTGGGTTTCTCTGGAGGCACAATCACCCTATTATCAATGAGATCTTGAATCTCGTGACGTAATCTATAGCATTGGTTGGTGTCATGACCATGTTGTTGGTGAAACGCACAGTACTTCGTCGGGTTATGGGAGGGGGGAAGTTTTTCTAGCAATGGTCGTGGCTCTAGGGGCTTCAAGTGCCCTTTTCTGATTAAAACCCCCAAAGCTTTGGACAGGGGCATATATAGTGGAGTGCAGGCTCTTTGGCCCTTGGGTGCGTATCTGGCTGCTTGCGAGCTACTACCGGACGCGCTGGAGAATGGTGTAGCAGCAAGGGTTCTTGGGGGAGTGGTGGTGACCATGCTTACTTCTGAAGCTCTGGCAGTTGCGGCGTTGCTTGTGCCTATATTGGCGTTGCGGTTGAAGGTTCTCCTGGGTTGCTCTCTGTCTTGGTCAATCAGACCCTGTTTCATATTATCCTCAATTTGTACTCCCATCTCATGTAAATCTGAAAAGGTGGGGAAGGGGAGAACAATCATTTTCTGCATAAGCTTGGGCTGGATATTGCGCACAATCATCCGAATATGATCTTTGTCAGTGGGCCTAGTGGTCATCATTGAGGCCTTGGCCCTCCACCGGGTTACAAAGTCAGAAAAAATCTCCTTAGGCTCCTGCTTAGTCATCTTGAGATCACGGGTTGTGATCTCGATCTGTGTATTATAGGAGTACTGAGCGAAAAAAACCTCGGCCATCTCATCTCAATTCCTCTTAACATTGTCTTCCAGTTTTGCGTACCAGATGGCCGCCACACCCGATAGGGTCTGGCCGAATAAAGAAAGCTTCTATAGTCTGGTGAGGCCCATCGGCCTTAATATATTTGAAAATAGCCGTAAGTGCACCACGGGATCCTCGGACCTGTCAAAGCGGTCAATATGTGGCATCTTAAATCTGTCCGGCAGCGTCACGGCTGCGTTGGTGTACCCATCTTCGATATCTGGAATGGTCTTGACACCTTAAGATTTATTGAACAGCTTTTCAAGCTTGCTTACTTTTAATGCCGTAGGGTCCACCTCGAATTCAAAGGGAGAATCCGGTTGATTGATAGGAGTGGGTGCCTTGGATAGTTGAGGTAGAATCGGGGGCGGTACCGGTCCCGTTGGGAAGTCTGTATCCTCCTGGGAATTCTGGACATTCGTCGTCTTCCAAGGTATTGGGACTCTTGGTGGGGGAGGAGCTTGGTATGAAGCTGATGCTCCGGCTTGCTGCTGTAGCTGGGTAATCAGCTCTGCCTGTTGGGCTATGATAACGGCCTGCTGTTTGGCAAATTCTGCTTGACGAACAGCGTCCTCTTGCATGGCTTTCATGCTCTCCTGGAGCTGACGCACCATTTCTTCCATTCCTGCCATACTGCCTTGATCTATCTGAACTACTAGTATGTCTATCTCTGTAGTAGACTTGGAAATCTCAACCTGACTATTCAAAGACCACTGATCTGGCAATCTCGGTACCGATACACTGCATCTTCTCGACCTCCGTCTGACAACCGAGGGTAAGGAGTAGAACACTGGTTGCCCGTCTACCAGATCCTCAAATCGATGGAGTCGACGACCTCTAGTCCAGAGTGCTTGGGAAATATCTACTTGGCCGGAAGCAATTGTGCTAAACTACCCTAGCAAAAAGATAAATAAAGCAATAATAAGGAAATAAACAACCAGAAAACGGACAGTATAACGGCTTAAATAAACACAACACACAGTTTGGTATAACATGCAGTTGATAAGTTGAATACACTATTCTCAAACACTGATCATTGTTCCCAAATTACTGCCCCCAAATCTGAATGTGATACCCACAGATAACTGATTCCCAAAATACCGATACTGGTGCCCTCAGGCCTGATACCCAAACTTGTAAACTGATACATACGTTCCTGTAGAGACGCACTCTAAAAGCACATAGGAAGCAAGTAAGAGCCAAAACACCCCTATGTTAGGGTAGGGTTCCCTGTCCTATTTTGTCAAGAGCTAGGGTTTTACTACGCACACAGCGGTTTCAAACAACCTATAATCGGGTAAGCAACTTGTCCTAGTTTGGGATGGTCACTATGGATTCCAACTATACAGTAGGTCGAATGGTCAAAAAGGGTGCCCCGGTAAAAATCGGGGTTTGTGTTCCCATCGTGGCAGAGCCCGTAACCGGTCAGCCTTATGGCACGCTTCTCAAAGCGAGTCTCTGACAAACCGTTCAGGAATAGCAGATGGCAAACATGGTGTCCTAGGCGCACCAATACAAATGCAATGCAAAGAAAAACATAAATGCAATCAGAACAAGATATCATGATTTCGAGTCAAGTTCTCTAAAACTCCCCAACAGAGTCACCAGAAACTGTGGACGCGCCCTTGAGCTTTATGCTTACCATAGTTCGGACTCGATGTCACGGTTCTGAATCTAATCTCACAAAGTGCAATGCAAGTTCGATAAATCACCAAAGAGGCCAAATCCGGCAAATCGTTTTGAAAAATAGATTTTTAGAAAGAAATGCCAAACATGGACTGCTTTGCCAGATACAGAGTCGCCACCTAAATATTTTATTTTGGGGGAATTTAGGAAACCCTGACTCGTGCCTAAGGCCACGTGTCCATCATCACCACAGTTACCTCGGCTGGGGAACTTGGGTACGATTGGGGAAGGTCATGCAACGAGCACCCCGCTCGCCTGATCAAAGATCAGCCACTACTAAACATGATATCGAGCTTTTGAAAACACATGCGTTCTTATTCCGATTTATTAGCCTAGAATTACTATGTGATGCGTACAACATACAAGTATAGACTAGATTGCCTAAGTTGGAACAAAGCATCGCATATCCGTTTGTTTTGAAAATGGATTGAAGTTTGGTACTCGCAAGTAGGCTAAAACACGGGTTTCGACGAATTATTCCAATTCAAGCAACCCAACCTTCACCCACAGGCATTCAGGCAGTTATATCATAAAAGAACATAGCCTCATGGTAAGCATGCTGTCATGGCAGTCACTCACACACATGCAAGGATGCTAAAGCTTAAACACTTACCGAGTACTCCGAGCCAAAGAAAGAAGCTAATTAGAAATCATGCATGAATCCTAACTATGCTAAGAATGCCTAATGCAACATATGCAAAAATGCAACTACAATAGGCTCGACTATTCTAAGATGGCATATGAGATGCAATAATTGACACATGTATTCAACTTGGAATTGAAATTTAATGCATTTAGTATGATACGCCGAGCCCGGTGCGTGCAATACAAATGAATGATGCAAACATGCTGACATAAGTATGCTAATTGAAACGTGGCCTAAAACTAACCATCAAAAGCAGGTAAGTAAAATGGAGAAAGACGTGGAGTTGGAAGACATTCACATACGCACGCACACTTATTACAAAATTTGCCCTCTTGATGGAGGGTCCGAATAAATAATACAGACCGAATAATTAATCAACTACCCTAGCTAATTAAATATTACAAAACCCTTAATTAATTAACAAATTAATTACAAAACAATCTAAGTATGAAATAAAAGAGGCCGTCGCAGCTCTGCCTCGAAATGATTGGATGATGCATGCTCGATTTGCCTCGCTCGGAAACCTGTTGCCATGCCAACTGTTGCCTCTGTTTGCACTATTTCATGCCTCTAAAAGCTGCACAAGTCCCAAGGCTGCTTCTGAACCACTCCCAGAGCACTGTGGGAGGTCACAGGCCAAGAGACAGGACTACCAGCCATGGATGGATGGTCATCGACCAAAGATGGGGCCATCGGCTGGATATTAGTAGTCAGCCGGCACTGAAAGTGGCCGACTGGCCATTTCTTCCTGCAGAACACTGGTTTTGTTGCAACAGAGGACAGACAGTGCATGGCATGGAATTTGCAAGCCAAATGTATGCACAACCACCCTCCCTATCATGTTATGAACTCAAGGGAGTATGGCTCTCGACCCTCGGGCCACCAATCACGTATTTCGATGCATGATGGCCAAAGGTGTCAAAGGTGCATATCAATATGGAATGAATAAAACAAACAAATGAATGCTACACACTCTATCATGTTGGGTCAAGAGTGTCGGCGACCAAGGATTGAGGCACGTTTTGTCACTTTAAGTACGAAACGTCCCTTGATCCTCATGTTTGGTTTGACACCCCAAACCAAACAACAATGCAATATATGTATGCCAAATGCAATGCGAAACATGCAATTAATGCAATGTAATATGAACAATGCAAATTAAAATGCAAGCAACATGGTAATGCAATAAGTATGTAATACTACAATGCAACCTAGGTATGTAAGTATATTGAGTGATAGGTATGCAACAATGACACTAACCACAAGGATGCGACAACATGCAATGCGGTAAGCCTACAACAATACACGAGTGCATGATCCATGGACTTACACTAAGGATGGATAGGCCTCAACCATGCCAAAACCGTGGCCAAAGTGTCAAGAAATGATGGAAAAAACACACTCAAACATGCACATGTAAAGGTCCAACACTTAGGCATAAAAAGAGTCGACTCTTAGACACATTAAGGAGAGACAAATATGGACATATGAAAAGTATGATAAGCTCTGAAAATGTGTAAAGGATGATGCCAAATCAACCATGCCATGCAAGTAGGGCACGCAATAAAGCCCAAAACTTGAGACTAACAAAGGGGTTCAAACCATGGCCATGCCAACCAAGCCCCAAAGAGCCAAGATGACTTAAAACAGTCTTAGGGCAGACCAAAATAAAGCTAGAGCATGCATGGAACAAGGCCAAAACATGCTAAGGAATGGGTACAAAATAGGGGGGGCATTCAAGGCCACAAAGAGAGCATTCTACTACAACTACCTCAACCAAACATGGCATGGGTTATGCAATGAAAAACAGAGCTATAGCATGTCAAGATAAGCCCGAATACCCACTTAGATGGCATCTAAATGACCTAAATCTAGAGGTATGCACAATGGCCCAAACATGGAGCATGAGACAACAACTCTTCAAAGCATTGAGAGAATGGAAAATGGAAGTACATAAGCATAGAACATGGACTGAAATAGCATGAAAAGTGATTCCAAACCACTGAAATAGCCCAAGTAAAGTATGTTCATGACTCACACACGTAAAGCTAACAAGCTAAAATGCATGGTGTCTATACAAAACATGGCAGACATGCCCAAATCAACACCAAACAGAGCTTAAACATGTCACAACATGGATAAAAGCTTCATGAAGTCAAGCCAAAACATGCAAGCATGATGGTCTAAATGCATGATGCATGTTTAGGCAAATGAGAGGATTGCAAGGCAAGTGTATGATGCATGCAATAAGCCAAAGAACCAACATGAAACAGAGGTATAACATGATAAACTAACACCCAATACCTGGTGAAATGAAGCTAAAACACATTAAGCCAACATGCTACCTTTACAAGACCTCAAAACCAATTCTTTACCACTGAAAATCCTCTGGATTTCAGTGGTGAGAAGGCCAAAACAAAAGGGTTACAAAGCCCAAAGAGGAAGGCACAAAAAGAGGCCAAAAAAGGCCTAAAATGGGGTAAACAACCCCCAACCCAAAAGTGACCTTAATGAAACATGTCAAGCATGAAAATACAAAACTTTTATCAGTTATACACTAAGCTTAAAACAGCATGCAAGATAGCTAAAAGCTTAAGGCAAAATGGGGAATAAAAGATGTAGTTCTCACCCTTGAAGAACACTTCAAGAACACCAACTCCAGCACCTCCTTCTGATCAAAACCAACTCAAAAACTCTAAAATTAACCCCTCAACACCTCAGTAACCAAAGTATAGTGTAACACTAGGTGCCTTAGTGCAAAAATAAGAACAAAAACACACTTTTGAACACTATTACACACACAACTAGAGAGAGGGGAAGATATAGAGAGAGAGGTATATCTAACTTCTATATCAGATGAATTAACCCCTGGAAAGGGAGGGGAGGCCCTCCTTTTATCGAAAAATAACTTCACAAAGCTTCCAAGGGAAGCTAAACAAGGCTCAAATCCTTCCATACACGTGTATGGAAGGCAGAGTTTGTGCTCATCAGCTGGCACAACTGGCATGCACAATGCCTGAAAAAGGTGAAGAAAATGTCTCGGCTAGAAAATATGGTCGACCTACCAAATAAATGGCCGACCGACCAACTAAAGTGCTGATCGGCCAACACACTTAGCCGATGAAAAGGAAAAGGGGCCTCGGGCCTCAGGCCTCAGGCCCTGGCCGATGGGTTGAGAAAATGGTCAACATGCCACCCTCTTCCTTTAGAAACAAAAACACAAGTGTTTGGTCCATGACCAAGCACAAAACAGATAAGTCGGGAGATCTTGAGGCAAGGCTTGCGGCCAAGACTTCCGGGGGGCTCAAAACGAATACAAACATGGATGATCATCGAGTGTTCAAACGATGACGTCCAAGTCTCGAGGACGGTCAAAAATGGGGTTTCTACTGTTAGCCATTGCATTGCGTATGCCATGTTATTTGCATTGTTGTATTGCATATTGTTGCATATCATTAGCCTTGTTAGGTTATTTATGTTGATTTGCATTGAGTATGCATGCTATTGGCATTGGTGGTTTGATCATGTTATTGCATGCTTGTCCCTTGCATTGCATGTTTGCATACTTATGTTTGATTCCATTATGCTTGCGTGCATTGCATTGTAGTTAATCATAGTGCATTGCGTTGTGTATGCCATGTTCTTGTTTGCATAGTTGTATCGTGCATGCCATGCCATGTTATTTGTTGCATTGTGTTTGGAATAGGTGTTAGTCCAAACATGGAAAATGAGAGACGTTTTATACTTGAAGTGATGAAACGTGCCTTAATTTCCGGTCGCTGACGCTCTTGGTCAAGCATGATAGAGTTCTAGGCCTTATTTGTTTACTCGTGCATTCATTTCATATTGAATTGTGCAACTTCGCCTCTCGGCCATCATGTATTGAAATGAGCGATTGGTGGCCCGAGGGTCGACAACTACACTCCCTTGAGCTTATGAAATGATAGGGAGGGTGGTTGTGCACACATACCTTGCAAATACATTGCCATGCCCTTTCTTGCTCTCTGTTGCAGCAAAGTGGACAAATGCAGCAACAACTGGTCGGCCAGCCAGAAAAACTAACTGGCCGACCATTTTTTCTGGTTTGCAGTAACAAAAAGTGGTCGGCAGGTGGCTGCAAACACCAACAATTGGTCGGCCACCCTCCTGCAGGTCCCCAAGGTGTGTTAGAAGCTATCTGGAGCTTGGTGCAAGTTTCTGAGAACAGTTACAAACAGAGGCAAGTCGGGGCATCACGTTGGATTTCCGAACGAAGCGACTGAGCATGCATAAACTCCTCGCCTCGAGACTCCTGCTTTATTGCTTTCCTTAGCTACCATGCTTAGATAGCTAGCTTATGTTTTGTTTTGTACTTAGATAGTTAATGTGTTTAACTATTTAGTTTGTTTTGTAATAGTTAGTTAACTAGGATTAGTTAATTAGCTTCGTTGTGTAATAATTAGTTTAATTAGCTTAGATTAGCTGGTTAGCTCTTTATTCGGATCCTCCGTCGAGAGGGCCAACTGTTGTAATAAGCGTGCGTGTGTGTGATGCATGTCTTCTAATCTCCATTTCTTTCTCCCTTTTACTTAACCGCTTACGATGGTTAGTTTTAGGGCATGTTTCATTTAGCATACCTTATGCTTCGCATGTGTGCATCCATTCATCTATTTTGCATGCACCGGGCTTGGCGCATCATACTAACTGCATTGTATTTTCAATACATTTGCTTGAATACGTGTTCAACAGGATGTTATCAAGTTGCATTTCACATGACATTCTAGAATAGCCGAGCCTATTTTAGTTGCATTCTTGCATGTGTTGCATTAGCCATCTTAACATGAACTAGGATCATGCATGATTTCTAACTAGTTCTTTGTTTTGGCTCGGAGTACATAGTGAGTGTTTACGCTTTAGCATACTGCATGTGTGTTATTGACTGCCATGTTAAGCATGCTTGCCATGAGGCTAACTGCTTATTTGATTAACTGCCTGAATACCTGTGGGTGAAGGTTGGATTGCTTGAAGTGGAACAATTCATCAAATCCCCGATTTAGCCTACTTGCGAGTAACAAACTTCAAATCATTTTTTCAAACGAACGTGTAATGTTTTGTTCCAAATTAGGCGATCTAGTCTATACTTGTATGTTGTGGGCATCACGTAGTAAGATTAGCTAATTAACCAGAATAAGAGCACATGTGTTTTCAAAAACAAGATATCATGCTTAGTACAGGCCGATCTTTGGTCGGGTGAGCGAGGGTGCTCATTGCATGACCTTCCCCTCTCGTACCCAAGTTCCCGAGCTGAGGCAATTTTGGTGATGACGGACACGTGGCCTTAGGCATGAGTCAGGGTTTCCTAAATCCCCCCAAAATAAAATATTTAGGTGGCGACTCTGTATTTGGCAAAGCAGTCCATGTTTGACACTTCTTTATTAAAATCAGTTTTCCAAAATGATTTGTCGGATTTGGACTCTTTGGTGATATATCGGTCTCACATCGTACATTGTGAGATAGATTTAGAACCGTGACATTGAGTTCGAATTGTAGTAGCTCAGAACAAAATGAGATTTGCGCCCTCGCAGGCGCGGATATCGGAGAGTTCTCGGGAGTGCGTCTACAATTACCATTTTATAAATTACAACACTTTACATTACCATTTTGCAACTCAAATGCTAAAATGCATCACTGTAAAAAAAAGTTCAACACAATTTTGCAACCAAAGACCCAGGTGTTTACAAATTACAACACTTTACATTACCATTACCAAATTCAGTTTGTCCTCATCTTCAATCTCACCCTCTTCTAACCCAGAAACTAAAATTACTATTAAACCAATTATCTATCTAATCCATGAGAACCCAGAGAAAACTTGAAACAGAAACACTCAGAAATGTCAAAAAGCTCTATTCCACACTCATCAACTATACAACAAGAAACAACCTCAAAATTCATGGAATTGGGAGTAGATCACCCATCACAATGGTCATCAAAATTGAACCCACTTGGGGTCTTATGTGGGAATGGTCATTAAAGCCACAAATAAACAAAATCAAAACCCAAAATCAAAATCAAATCCAAAATCAAAATAAAAATCCAAAATCAAATCCCAAAATCAAAACCAAACCCACAGCCACAGTCGAAAACCGTTAACCGGCCAATAGTCTAGAAAGATGAAGAAGAAGGAGAGGTGAGAGTGATGAGAGGTGAGATCGGCCAGAGAGAAAGAGAGAGAGAGAGAGAGGATCAGAGAGAGGGATGAGAGGTGAGATTTGTGTATACACAAATCTATACATATGTGTGTATAAGATACAGAGTCCATCGTCGCAAATCTTTCCAGCACCGCCATCATCGTTCATAAAGAAGAAGAAGACCAAAGCAGAGGATGAGAGATAGGAAAGAAAGAGAGAGAGAGAGAGAGAGAGAGAGTCGGGCCATTCGAGCCTCAAAATGTCGAGCTACGAGGCATTTCTCAAAGAGATATAATTGAAATTCTAATGAGTTTTAGGCTAAAATGGAAATAGGAGAAAGTTTTACCATGTGGGAAGTGTAGTATACTGTGTACTAAACCACATGGTATGATGAATAGTGGTAAATAGTGAAAGTTTTATCACCTATAAATAGGTGAGTTTGCATGGTAATAAAGTTAGAGAAAATTCTGTATTACATGTGCGATCCTTTATTTCCCCTTCCATTGTAGGTCTTTGTTCTTTATTTTCTTTAGTTTTATAATACGTTATTGTTAGGTCCTTTAGTTTTGTCAATCCCACGAACAAACATTGTTAATCGAGTTGTAATTTTCCTGGTTGTTTTGCCTTGCTCGCTCGAGCGAAAACGTCCTGGCTCGAGCGAAGAAATCCTTCTCCCAAAAGTTGTCTAATGTCTACAAATATTCTGGGAATGAAGATTGTGCGCTCGAGCGACATCACTTAAGGAAAACACACGTATTTGGTTCCTCACTCGAGCGAGAGAGTCTTCGCTCGAGCGACCTTCACTGCCCCTGTTTTCTATAAGTACTTGTTTAAGTCAGTTTTAGGGTTACGTTTTTTAGATTTTCTTTAAGGGTTTTAGGGTTTTCTTTTAGGGTTGCTCTGCTAGTTTTCCTTGATGTTTGATTGAGTATTGAACTCATGTTTTGACAAGCACACATTAAGGAGTTTGGTTGTTCTTCTTTAAAAGTGTTATTCTTCGGTGAAATCTGAAGATTCAAGTGCAGAGTAGTTGAAGGAGTTTGATGTTGTGCGCAATTGTTGATTCGACAATGGATGATGTGGATTCAACACCAATCTGATCAATTCTGAGATGAAGGTTGCGGTGAAAGATATACAGATTGTTGAAGACAAATTGACATTGGTTGGGTAATTTGTTTGGTATATTTGTATTCTTTCTTTCTTCAGTAGTGGATTGATTTGTGGCGTTTCGCCCGCGATTTTTTAATCACAATTGGAGGTTCTTCAATAGTGATTTTTTTTCACGTAAAAATCGTTTGTGTTTATTTGTTATTTTTGAAACAACAATCTAAATCACTTTTGTACGTGCTTGATGATTTAGATTGTTAATTTTAATTGGTTGGGAATTGGCACAATTAAATCTTGATCTAATCACGAATCACTTAGGTTTTTCATTTGGTATCAGGGCAGGTCACTATTTGTTTTTATCAAAACTATATGAGTGTGATTTTGTGTGATTGGTGATATGGATTCAATTCGCGAAGGTAACTTGACCCATGGACCTCCGTTACTTGATGGTAGAAACTATTCTTATTGGAAAACTCGTATGAGAGGATTTGTAAAATCTATCGATGAGAAAGTTTGGCACTGTGTTATTTATGGGTAGAGTGAACTTGTTGTCACCATTGATGGTGTTGATATTCCCAAACCCCTAGATAAATGGGACGTATTCGAGTATCAAAACTCAAGTTGGAACAGTAAAGCTCTTAATTCCCTCTTTTGCTCTGTCACACCTAAAGAGTTTGGTCATATTTGCACGTGTGAGGTAGCAAAAGAGGCTTGGGACATTCTTGAAACAATTCACAAGAGTACTACTTCTGTTAAAAGGTCAAAACTTCGATGTTTCACATCTTCTTTTGAAACTCTTTTTATGCGTGATGATGAGACGTTTGATGATTTTTATGCTAAACTTAGTGACATCGTGAATTCGTGTTTCACACTCAATGAAAAAAATCCCTGAAGCTAAGGTTATTGGAAAAATTTTGAGGTCTTGACCCGAAAGGTTCCAATCAAAAGTTACAGCTATTGAGGAGGCTCAGAATGTTAATACCCTCAAGCTTGATCAGTTGGTTGGAAACTTGCAGACTTATGAAGCACGCCAAATTTCTAAGAAAAAACAAAAAGATAGTGTGACTTTTTCTAGTGCTCATAAGACTGCTAAGACCCTTGAGATTGAGTTGATTTAGAGTCTGAAATGACGGCTATGTTTATCAAACAATTCAAAAAAAAAAATTTAAAGAAGAAAAAGCCTAATTTCAAGGATCCTAGTTCAAAAGATAAAGGGAATGAAAAACTCAAAACTTTTCTACCAAAAATTGCTCTAAAACCTGAAAAGAAGACTGTGAAGGGGCAAGGTGTCAGGTGTTATGAATGTTCAGGGTTTGGTCATATTGCTCTTGAATGTCCTTAAAAAAAGAACCGAAAGAAAGTCTATATAGTAACTTGAGATGATGAAAGCGGGTTAGAGCAAGAACCTGAAGAAACTGAATCCGATGAAGACAGAGATAGTACTTACATGGCATTGTTGTCTACTATCACTCAACCTCCTCCAAAGACAGTAGAATTTGCTCGTGGTCAGAATCTGCACCGTGCTCCTACCTTTGATGGGAGTAATTACTTGTTCTGGAAGATCAGAATAAGGATGTTTTTGAGAGCTTACGACCTTGAAGGCTGGCAAGCCATTGAAGAGAATGTTGAAAGCGCTGACAGTCCGAGTAATCAAAGAGTTCTGACTACCATTCGTGAAGTAATTTTTGACGAAGAACAGCAACAGATTGCACACTGCACAAAGGCCAAAGATGCATGGGACATTCTGAGTCAATTTCATGACAGAGGAGAGTCATCTTCAGCACCATCTATCAATTTTCTTGCCTTATTTGCTTAACTGGATGAGGTCCAGGAGAAAGAGGAGCAAACAGAAGATGATGAGACCTCAAAAGACAATGATAAGACTGATGGTGATGACCTACAATAAGCTTATGAAAAACTTTATGATGAATCTTTGAATTTGTCCAAGATCAATGATAACCTCACTCTCAAGCTCAATGCATGTGAAAACGAGGATGTCAAGCTAAAAGGAGAGATTGCAACTACAAAGCAGAATGTCACCAAGATCTCTAATGACAGGCAAGACCTATGTGGAAAAACTTCTATCTTGTGAGATTGAAAAGAATGAGCTTCTAAAAATATATGCCACATATGAAAAAAAGATTGAAAACTTTGAGATGTCATAAGCTACATTGGAAGAGATGGTTAGTCGAAGAGATGATGAACTTAAAGGTGCTAGAGCCACAATTGCCATGTGGAACAAAGGTTCAAAGACATTAGAAAACATCCTCGGGTGTCAACAAATGGGTTGTGACAAAAATGGGCTAGGCTATGGTAATGTGACAGCTCACAAAGGACATGCTTCTACATCACATAACATCAAGACACAAACAAAGGGAAAGCTAAAGGTACAACATGGTGATCCCTCTCTTCATCTACCTAACGGGGGTAAGATCAACAAAAGGGAGGTAAAACTTGTTTTTGTTTGTCATCATTGTGGTAGGTATGGCCACATTCCTCTTTATTGTTTTGAGTTGTTTGGTAAGTTGTCTCAAAAGGGTAAAAATTCTAATACTTTTTGGGTTAGGAGACAACTTTACATGTCTAGGTGGAACACTAAGATTCATGAGGGTATTCACAACGCTCAGACATTTACCAAGACTGCCAGTCTTGATTTTGTTAAGACTAAAAAGATATAGGTGAGAAAGGGTGACTTGACTTGTTTTATTGTTCACACTGCTCTAAAAGCACGTCATTCACACATGTGGTACCTTGATAGTGGGTGCACTCGTCACATGTCAGGTGACAAATCCTACTTCACCTCTCTTGAAAAATATGAAGGAGGAATTGTTACATTTGGAGATGGTGGCAAGCCTAGAGTCATTGGTAAGGGCTTTATAAGTGTGGCTGATCTTCCCAAGCTCGAAAATGCATTACTTGTTGATGGCCTTAAAGCAAATATTTTGAGTATCAGTCAAATATGTGATTCCCACCATGAAGTATTATTTTCAAAAAATAAATGTGAAATTTTAGATAAGAAGGGAAATATTGTCATGCATGGTGTAGACACCCCATTTTTGACCGTCCTCAAGACTTGGACGTCATTGTTTGAACACTCGATGATCATCCATGCTCGTGTTCATTTTGAGTTCCCGAAGGTCTCGACTGCGCGTCTTGCCTTAGGATCTCACAACTTGTATGTTTTGTGCTTGGTTGTGGACCAAGGACTTGTGGTTTTGCTTCTGAGGGAAGAGGCCGGCTTGTTGGCCATCCCTACAACCCATCGGCTAAGGCCTTGTGCCATCGGCCTTGTTTTCTTGCTATCGGCCATACGTGTTGGCCGATCGGCACTCTTTTTGGTCGATCGACACTCTTTTTGGTCAATCGGCCATATTTCTTGGCTGGCACTCTTTTTGGTCAATCGGCTATATTTCTTGGTTGGCACTTTTTTTGGTCAATCGGCCATATCGAGTCAAGTTCTCTAAATCCCTAGCAAAGTCGCCAGAAACTATAGACGTGCCCGGAGAACTCCAGAGGAAATCTGGTTTTGTTCTCTAGCTACTACAGTTCGGACTCAATGTCACGGTTCTGAATCTAATCTCGCAAAGTACGATGCAAGACCGATAAATCACCAAAGAATCCAAATTCGGCAAATCGTTTTGGAAAACTAATTTTTAAGAAAGAAGTGCCAAACATGGACTGCTTTGCCAGATACAGAGTTGCCACCTAAATATTTTATTTTTGGGGGAATGTAGGAAACCCAGACTCGTGCCGAAGGCCACGTGTTCATCATCACCAAAGTTGCCTCGGCTTAGAAACTTGGGTACGAGAAGGGAAGGTCATGCAATGAGCACCCCCACTCGCCCGATCAAAGATCGGCCTGTAGTAAGCATGATATCTTATTTTTTAAAACACATGCGTTCTTATTCTGGTTAATTAGCTAAAAGTACTATGCGATGCGCACAACACACAAGTATAGACTAGATCGCCTAATTTGGAACAAAGCATCGCATATCCGTTTGTTTGGAAATGGTTTGAAAATTGCTACTCGCAAGTAGGCTAAAACACAGATTTCAATGAATCGTTCCAATTCAAATAATCCAACCTTCACCCACAGGCATTCAGGCAGTTTATATCACATAAGCCATTAGCCTCATGGCAAGCATGCTATCATGTTAACACTCACACAGATGCAAGATGCTAAAGCGTAAACACTTACAGTGTACTCTCCGAACCAAAATAAAGAACTACTTAGTAATCAATGCATGATCCTAATTCATGTTAAGATGGCTAACGCAACACAGGCAAAATGCAACTAGAAATAGGCTCGACTATTCTAAAATGGCATGTGAGATGCAATACTTGATACATGTATTCAAGTAGGGATTGAAATACAATGCAGTTAGTATGATGCGCCGGGCCCGGTGCTTGCAATTCAGATGAATGGATGCAAACATACGAGCATAAGGATGCTGAATGAAATATGTCCTAAAACTAACCATCATATGCGGTTAAGTAAAAAGGAGAAAGAAATGAGGGTTGGAAGACATGCATCACACACACGCACGCTTATTACACCGATTGGCTCTCTTGAGGGAGAGACCGAAAGAATAATACAAACCATCTAATTAACTAACTAACAAGTTAATTAATTATTACACAATCGAATGAATAACTAGCTACAACTAATTATTACAATACTTAAATAATTAACAAATTAATTAAGCTACGAAAAACAGTAAAGAGGCCTTGAGAAGAGGAGCAAATGCATGTTCGATTGGCTTCACTCAGAAATCCATTGCCACGCCTCATGTTGCCTCTGTTTGCACTGCTCTGTACCTCTGCCAAGTGTGAAAATTTCCAACACACTTTTGATTCACCCCACGAGCACTGTGGGAGGCCATCGGCCAAAAATAATGGTCATCGGCTAAGATAAGCAGGTCATCGACCAAATATTAATCCATCGGCTGAACAATTGTAGTCGATCGGCACTGAAGATAGCCGATCGGCCATCCCTTCCTGTAAAATGCTCTTCTGCTGCAGTAAAGGACAAACAGAGCATGGCAATGCATTTACAAGACAATGTTTGCAACTACACCCCTTATCATGTTTGAGACTCAAAGGTGTGTAGTTCTCGACCCTCAGACCACCAATCACGCATTTCAATGCATGATGGCCAAAGGAGCCAAGTGTGCAATTCAATATCAAATGAAATGCACAAAACACATAAGGGACCATAACCTCTATCATGCTTGATCAAGAGGCAAGGCAATACAGACACAATGCAATGCAACCTAAGCATGCAAGCAAACATGCAAACAACTCAAGCATGTAACAACATGCAACAATATCATGCAATGCAACTAATATGCAATAGGCATACAACCTAAACATGTAAAGATGCATGGCATAGGTATGTGACAACAATACCAACAACAAGCATGTGACAATATGTAATCCAACAAGTGTGCAAGATGAAATAAGCATGCAACAACATGCAAAAAACATACCAATCATGCGAAATGCTACCTAATCATGCAAGGCTTGTAACAATATGCAAGGATGGGAAAGCATGCAACAAAACACAAACCGTATGAGCCATGGACTTATACTGAAAATGGGTAGGCCTCAGCCATGCCAAAACAGTGGCCAAAATGATGAATTGGAAGCATGAAAATGCAAAGCAAACATGCACATGTAAATGGTCCAACACCTAGGCATAGGAGGGCAACTTTCAAAAGCACTCAAAAAGGGACAAACATGGACATGTGAGAAACATTGTAAGCTCTAAAATCATGCATGGAAAGGTGCCAAACAAACCAAACAAAGCAAGCAAAGCATATAAGAAAGCCTAAAACTTAAGGCTAACCAAAGAACTCAAACCATGGCCATGCAAGGCAAAGGGCACTCAAAACAGTCCCAAGGTAGGTCAAGACAAGACCAAAAACAAGCTTAAATGTAGCTAACACAAGATAGAACAAAAGTCCAAAAGCATGAGGCATGCAAGGCAACAAAGGGGTGTTATACTACACCTATCAAAACCAAACATGGCATGAATTATCCAATGAAAAACAGAGTTATGGCATATCAAAATAAGCCTAAAAACCCACTTAGATGGCATCTCAAAGACCTAAGCATGGAGGCATACACAATGGTCCATTCATGAGACATAAGATATCAACTCTTTAAAGCAATAAAGGAGTGATAATTGCAAGTATATGAGCATGAAACATGGACTGAAATAACATTTCAAATGATGCTAAATCATGATAATAGTCCAAGTAATGCATGCTAGAGGCTTGGCCACTCAAAGCTAACAAGCTAGATTGAACCATGGCTATACAAAACAAGTCATACATGACTAAAACAACAAAATCAGAGCTAGAGCATGCTAAAACATGGACAAAAGTTTCTTGAAGTTAAGCCAAAAGCATGCTAAAATGACATGTCAAAGCATGATGCATGTTAAGGCAAATGAGAGGATTGCAACACAAGTACATGAAGCATGTAAGAGCCAACTAAACCCACCTAAAATAGAGTCATGGCATGCTAAAACAACACCAAAACCCACTGAAATGGAGTCAACATAAGCTAGAAAGACATGTTCAAACATGAAGCATATAAGACTAGTTTGTGTGACTTACACTACAAGTGTATTAGGCATGCATGGAGTGACAAAACCAAGCAAAAAAGTGTTGTATCACGGCAAAACAAAGCCTAATACATACTAAAATGAAACTAAAACAAGCCAAGCAAACATGCTACCAATATAAGCCATTTATGCAAGCATGCAAGACAACAAGGAGAGGGGATGACCCTCTCCTATTTAAGACCTCAAAACTACCTTTCCACCACTGAAAATCCTCTAGATTTCAGTGGTAGAAAGGTCATGCAAAGCCAAGAACAAAGGCTGAAAGGGATGGCATAAAACAAGGCCTAACAAGGCCTTGGAGGGAGGAGATGACCCCTAACCAAAAAGTGACCTTAACCAAAGATTTAAATCATGTAAAAACAGTACTTTTATCAGTTAAGAGTTAAGCTTAAAACAATAAGCAAGTAGGTATAAAAGCTTAAGCAAGAATGGGGGTTTAAAAGCAAGAAGCTCACCCTTGAAGAACACCTTCAAGAACACAACTCCAACAACTTTTCTAAGCTTAAACCAATCCAAGAACTCTGAAATCAACCTCAAGGGACCTCAGCTCCAAGAGGATGGTATTCTACTAGGTGTTTGGGTACAATAGTGTGAAGATATTACACTTTTGAAGCACAAAATGAAGAATCAAGGCAAGATAGATACAAAACTATATCTAAGACTCTAACCCTAATTTTCTGAACCTCTGAGAAGGGATGAGGAGCTCCCTTCTTATAGAAGTTCAATTCCTAAGCTTGTTGAGCAAGCTAAAACAAGGCTCAAATCCCTCCATACACGTGTATGGAGGAAGTGAATTGTGCATACCAACTATGACAGTTGGCATAAAATATCTGCATAAAGTAGATAAACAGGGCTCGGCCAGAAAACATGGCTGATCGACCAACACAAGGGCCGATCGACTAAAAAGAGTGCCGATCGGCTAACACTTTTGGCCGATGGCAAGAAAACAAGGCCGATGGCTTCATGCCTTGGTGGATGGGTTGAGGGGATGGCCAACAAGCCACCCTCTTCCCTTAGAAGCAAAAACACAAGTCCTTGGTCCACAACCAAGCACAAAACAGACAAGTTGAGAGATCTTGAGGCAAGGCGCGCTGCCGAGACCTCTGGGAACTCAAAATGAACACGAACATGGATGATCATCGAGTGTTCAAACGATGACGTCCAAGTCTTGAGGACGGTCAAAAATGGGGTGTCTACAGTTGTCCCTCTTTGACAGAACTCAAAAGACATAAAAATGACGGGAGTGAATATCAAAGCCCAGAAACGGCCCATTTTTTACAAAGCCGAAGACTTAGACAAGCATACAAGATAGCAAGATATGTGCCCGAGGGCAGGGGCAAAATGCAAAGGACATGTATGGTGCCGAACATAACTTATGATCATGCAAATGGAGCTGTAACGAAGCATAACATGCAACAGTTTTAAGTAAGCAAATAAAAACCAAACTACATTATATGCAGAAAGGATGTAAGAGAATTATACAATTCTCGCTACGTCTCACGCGGAGAATATACAATATCATCTGGTTTGTCTGGTCGCGCCAGTTTCAAATGAACCATACATACAATATCGTGCTTACAAAAGAAAGAAACTTAACAGTACAATATCGTTAGAAACATACATAACAATACAAGTGAGAAGTGCGTGACAACGCGAGTGAAGTGTGCATAACAATGCAAGTAACGTGCGAGACAACGCAAGTTAAAGATGTACATAACAATGTAAGTAAGAGAAGTGCAAAACAACACAAGTTAGGTAAGTGTGAAACAACGCAGATTAGGTGGGGTGCGAAACAACGCAAGTTAGTGGGTGCAAGACAATGCAAGTTAGAGGGGGAGTGCAAAACAATGCACAAGTTAGAGGGGGTGCAAGACAATGCACAGGTTAGAGGGGGTGCAAGACAATGCATAGGTTAGTGGGGGTGTAAGACAATGGACAAATTAGTAGGGGGTGCAAGCCAATGCACAAGTTAGTGGGGGGAGTGCAAGACAATACACAAGTTAGTGGCGGTGCAAGACAATGCACAAGTTAGTGGAAGGTGCAAGACAATGCACAAGTTAGAGGGGGTGCAAGACAATGCACAAGTTAGAGGGGGTGCAAGATAATGCACAAGTTAGTAGGGGTGCAAAATAATACACAAGTTAGTGGGGGTGCAAGACAATGCACAAGTTAGTGGGGGTGTAAGACAATGCACAAGTTAGAGGGGGTGTAAGACAATGCACAAGTTAGTGGGGGAGTGCAAGACAATGCACAAGTTAGTGGGGGGAGTGCAAGACAATGCACAAGTTAGTGGGGGAGTGCAAGACAATGCACAAGTTAGTAGGGTGTGCAAAACAATGCACAAGTTAAAGGGGGTGCAAAACAATGCACAAGTTAGAGGGGAAGTGCAAGACAATGCACAAGTTAGTGGGGGTGCAAAACAATGCACATAACGAGCAAGACAATGCAAGTTATAGGGGATGCAAGACAATGCAAATAACGAGCAAGACAATGCAAGTTATAGGGGATGCAAAACAATGCAAATAACGAGCAAGACAATGCAAGTTATAGGAGATGCAAGACAATGCAAATAACGAGCAAGACAATGCAAGTTATAGGGGATGCAAAACAATGCAAATAACGAGCAAGACAGTGCAAGTTATAGGGAAATGCATGACAATGCAAATGAAGCATGCGAGACGACGCATGTAATGAAATGCATGACAATGTGAGGTAAGGAGAATGCATGACAATGCAAATGAAAGAAAATGCATGACAATGCAAATGAAGCATGCGAGACGACGCGTGTAATGAAATGCATGATAATGCGAGGTAAGGAGAATGCATGACAATGCAAATGAACCAAAATGCATGACAATACGAGGTAAGGAAAATGCATGACAATGCAAATGAAGCAAAATGCAATGCATGATAATGCAAGGTAAGGAAAATGCATGACAATGCAAATGAAGGAAAATGCATGATAATGCGAGGTAAGGAAAATGCATGACAATACAAATGAAGCATGCATGACAATGCGAGGTAAGGAAAATGCATGACAATGCAAATGAAGCATGCGAGACGACGCATGTAATGAAATGCATGACAATGCAAGGTAAGGAAGATGCATGACAATGCGAGGTAAGAAAAATGCATGACAATGCAAATGAAGCATGCGAGACGACGCATGTAATGAAATGCATGACAATGCAAGGTAAGGAAAATGCATGATAATGCAAATGACGTATGAGACAACGCATGTAATAAAATGCATGATAATGCAAATGATGTGCGAGACAATGCATGTAATGATAATCAAAAACCATTCTCGAATATCGCAATGTATAAAAGGATACGAAAAGGGATACACCTCATGCATATCGAATGCCGCACCCGGAAGACATGGTTCGAGGTCAACATGAAGGCCGGTTAAGTTTCAAAAGTGTACTTTCTTGCATTGTCTTGAGAGATGAAGGTGTTAATCAACAGAAATGACTGAAACAAGGGTGTGGGAGGTGCATCGGCCACAAGGGGAGTCCATCAGCCATCCATCGGCCACAAAAGGAGCTCATCAGCCAAACATTTAGCCGATCGGCTAACAATTTGGCCGATTGACCAAAAATGGCAGTTTCGGGGCAGTTTTGTCATTTTGCTTTGGATCTTTAAATATAAGGTTCCAAGCCTTATATTCTCACTTCACCCTAGCTTGAAAAACACTTCTCCCTCTCTCTAGGTGATTTTCTTCGCTTCGATCCGTGTTTTTCTCCCATTTAGAGCCTTTTTCATCGTTCGATTCGCGAAACCCTGTTCGTTTCACACACTTTGAACCGAACAAAACTCGATTTCGGTGTCCCTTTCTTAGTTTCCACCACTTGGGGTTTGTTTCCCCCGAGTTTACCTTGATCTTTGTGCCTTTTTCCACACTCTGACATTTTCTCTCATTTTTCACCCTCGGGGTCGACTTTTGGGTTGACTTTTCGTATTCTTGCTCGTTTCTTGCATCCTCGGCCATTTTCGCACTCTTCTTGAGATGGCAGACGACATTCCACGGGGTGGGACTTCCCCAGAGATAGATGTGGATCCTAAGGTTGAGCTCTTGCCTCTTCGCGTCCGACCATTCGACCCGACGACCTATAGGCCGGCAATACACGTGTTGCCTCCCGATGGCATCTGCCACTTTGGGAGTTATGCGCGGGGCACGCCACTGGAGCTTTTGCTTTGTGAGCCAGAGCCACATCTGTCTTACGGCACCGCTGAGGTATACTCCTTCTCTATTTCATTTTCTGCAATGTAGAACATCTAACTGCGATAGTCGATTCTGCTTTTAACTACTTAACTCGGACACACTGGCACATCATATGTGCAGTTCACTGTGAGCACACCCACACCCGATATCTGTGTAAACTTGAACACATGCACACACATTGCATTTTCAACTGAATAACCCAAACACACTGATACATCATATGCTGTAGTTCATCGTGAGCACACCCGAACCCAATTTCTGTGTAATCTCGAACACATGCACACACACTACATATTCAACTGAATAACCTAAACACACTGATACATCATATGCTGTAGTTCACCTAGGGAACACTCGCACCCAATATCTGTGTAATCTCGAACACATGCACACACACTGTATATTCAACTGAATATATTCAAAAACTGTATTTCTAACATTGCTTCGCAACTGCTTGTTTTGAACACAAGGAGATTCCCATACATTCCGAGGCTATGGGAACACCGTTTCCCGTGGTTGGTACATGGAGCTGCCTAATGCGGTTCGCCACATCATTGACCGGGCCGGCTTTGGCCCTTTCTGTATGGGACTCTCGCGCCTCACTATGAGTAGGCCCCTTCTTGCTACTTTGGTGGAGAGGTGGTGGGATACCACCGATTCCTTCTACCTTTCTGCCGTGGGGGAGATGGCGATGACTCCCTTCGACTTTTCGATGCTCACCGGTATCGGGGTAGGGGGTGATCTGATCCCTTTCGATACTGATATGGATGAGTGAGACGCCGCCCAGATGTACCTACTCGGCGATCGACCTCCCCTCTCCTGTCTCGGATTTGTGAGGTACTCTTGGTTTGAGGACCACTTCAGGATTCAGGCGCCCATGACTTGCGAGGAGGAGGAGCAGTACGCCCGCAGCTTCATCATGTTCCTGTTGGGGACCACACTCTTCGTCGACCAGGCGAACACTATCACCCTTTACTTGCTGAGCGCACTGGTGGATGTGACCCGGATCCGCCGCTATGACTGGAGTGGCGCAAGCCTGGCCACACTTTATGGATATATGAGTTCATCTTCCCGCCGCAGCAGACACTTGCTCGGAGGATACTAGCGAGCTTGGGAGGTACACCTTCCCTTTCTGTTTTTCAATTCTGTTTTCCACTATCTGTACACCACACACACTACGCACACGCAATCTGCTTTACACTGACTGTACACTACACACACTGCACACACGCAATCTGTTTTACACTGACTGTACATTGCACAAACTGCACACACGTAATCTGTTTTACACTGCACATTGTTCTCTGATTTCTGCTTTATTCTACATTCTGCTTTATCTGATAAGCATACTGATACTTGCCCTGTTACACTCTACAGTTATGGGTGTATGCCTACTTCTCGAGGCTTGCCCCAGTGCCAGATATGGAGGTCCCCCTCGGCGTTCCGTTCTTTTATCGCTTCGATGTAAGGTGCGAGCGGAGGCCACGGGAGTCCTTTGTGTTCTTCCGCCGATATTTCGACACCATCACCGCCACAGAGGTATGTGAAACTTTACAGTTCATTTAAACTTTGTTTCTTCCGCCGATATTTCGACACCATCACCGCCACAGAGGTATGTGAAACTTTACAGTTCATTTAAACTTTGTTTAACATTGTACTTTCAACAGTAGATAACAAACTGTATATCATTTGCAGATCACCTGGCAGCCTTGGGCTCCGTTGTCGAAGGCGGTTAAAGATCAGTACGTGGGCGCTCAGGAGACTACCTGATTCAGGATTCTGCTGGAGGGCCCGGTCTGTCGGGCTAGGTACCTGGGCGAGCGCTTCCTGCGCCAGACTTTAGGCTTACCGGAGCAGATAGTCTCGGTGCCGCCTCCTACCCACATGAGGCATACCGAGAGATATATCCTAGAGAAGATGAGGGACTATACGATCGGCTGGGACTCAAAGCCCTTTAGAGATGAGGGCGACTACACCGAGTTCATCCAGGCCTATCGGATGCGGTCTCTGACCGGTGCTCGCCGAGTCGAGAGAGAGAGACCTGCAGCGCTAGCGACCAGAGCAGGAGCACCGAGGGCACCTCAGGCCCGTAGCAGCAGTGGGTCCTGGAGGGAACGGGGAGCTGAGTGGCCAGCACTGCCTACCACCATGACATGCCGAGGGTAGGGTGGGGAGACTTACCAGATACCCATCTCTTCTCCTCCAGCTGATCATGCGCTCGTTGGAGTTTACGGCTCGACTCAGGTATGTACTACTAGACTTTGCATTCTGTTTAGTCGTTTCAATTCATTTGATATCCCGCAGAATACTAATTACTTCAACACTTTTGCAGGCTTCCATCGAGTACACTAGGCAGTCTCTGGAGTTGACGGCCTCAGTGATGGGGATGCTGCAGAGGAGCCTGGACCTACTGACCATCTATAGTATCCCAGTAAGTTCTTTCAACCCCAGTCCCAAACTTTGCATATTTTGTTCTATGCATGATCTGACGCATCGCATTACCAATACGGAACTCGATACACTGTATTGACATACCATTCACGGCACTGATACACTGTAGCACACACACTATTCACAACATTTGCTCACTGCATTCGTATACTGTACACATACACTGTATTCGATATTCATCCTCCGCTTAGCATAGCATAACTGATGCATTTGCTCATTGTTCTTTTCAGGCCTCTTTTCAGATACTGGCTGTAGGAAGTGCTCCAGCGGGCCTTCTGTACCCACTTGAGGAGAAGGGGGAGTCAGGCGGGGGATGGCGATCCACAGCCAAGGCAGGCACAGGCGCATCCGTGCTGAGAGCAGTCCACGAGAGCCCTCCCCCGATGATTCTAATGAGGAGGCAGCGTCGTCTGAGGGCTAGGCCGGGGACGGCTCAAATTCAAACTACGGAGCTGGCGGTGGTGATCCTAGACCCTCGTCCACGAAGAGTACTAGGACCGACTCCCGCACTTGAGACCATTGATGTTGACCCAGACATTTGCTACTTTTCTTTTCTGCTTTGTTCAAACATTTTGTTGCTTTTCTCCTTTTTTTGATTTACTTTTCTTTTTGCTAGTAGTTTAAGCACATTGTACTACCTCAGGCAGGTTTTACTTTCTTCAAAACTATGTACTTTTGCAAAAGACATACGATGAAATGAAACAGCTATTTTGTTCAAAAAGTGTTACATTTGTACATTATATGCATCACATCGCATTACATAACAATGTAAATGAGATTTGAACTTTGTTTTGAAAACCAAACTCTCGAATTGCAATTAATCAGGTAATGAATGAACTAACGACAAAATAACTCGATAAACAAAACAAAGAACTCGACAAGCTAACCAAATGTAAATACAACTCGATAAGCAAAACAAAGACTTAAAGAATGTAAAATACAACTCGATAAGCAAATGTACAACAACTCAATAAGCAAACTGAAGTAACACAGGCGTGATTTCGCAAAATCATCATCGGAAGGCACTTAAAGTGAAACCAAACACCAGTTCTTAGCATATTCAACATATAAACTGCTCATAGAACAAAAGGAGATGCCATCGGCCAAAGGGAAAGGCCATCGGCCACAAGAAATGGCCATCGACCAACATTTCTAGCCGATCAGCCAAAAAAGATGGTCAGTCGCCACTATTTTTGGCCGATCGGCCAAAAATGACAAGAACCTCCAGAATGTTGACACCTGTCTTCCACTCAACACCTTATCTTCTACAAAAGCCTCGACTTCATAGTTTTCCTCATTTCAGCTTTGATTTGCACCAAATGGAAGAATTTCTTGTCCAAAATCTCACAACTTGGATTGCCAACTTGGATGGCTCGGAAAGGCTTAATTTTTGGGGCTTCGGCATAAATGCACTATTCACATTGGGTCGCACTCCACTGCGTTTTCTGTTCCTCTATGCCGCGGCAAGGTTTTGGAATCCGGTAACACACGTCATTAGCTTTGGTGGACAAGAGGTGTGTCCTACTTTCGAGGATTTCCAGGCTTTAATGGAATCCGAGTGCGATGAAGAAATCTTGCCTCAGCTTCGGTTCGGCCACGTCCAAGCTTTAGGAAGGATGTGTGGCCTTATTTTGCACGACGCTCGGTCATTGATTCACGATGGAGAGTTGGACATTCCGAGCTTGGTTTGTCAGTTTTCTGATGCCGGTGATCATGGCAACCATCATTGGCAGGGTTATCGGCGACACGTGCTTTGCTTATGCATGTTGTCTCACTTCTTGCTTGCCCCGGGCTCGGGAGGGTTTAGCACTCGTTTGATCGAGGTTGCCGAGGGCCTAAGAGAGGGTAAGAGTTACATCGCCATGACGCTAGCCAAAACATTGATGGGCTTGGACGCTTTTTATCGCCGAGAGATGGCTAGGTTTGCAGGGAGTCCATTACTATTGTAGGTAATGTTTCCCGTCCCATCTTACATTAACTGCTCACATGACTCGGCCCTCAGGCTCGGTTTTTTCTCTCAAAACCCTTTGCTCACTTTTTCTCTTAACATACACCTCTCTATTCTTTAATCTCTCAGTTTTCATCCCTCCCCAGGTGTGGTTGATGGACAAATTGAGAGTGGTGGACTCATGTTCGGTATATTCAGCTCGCAGCTATTCCACCCGGCGACGTCTAGTCGATGCTCCAGATGAGGAATGGTGGTATGACTGGATGTGCAATTTGTCTGCAGACCGCATTGCTTGGCGCTGCCCTTAGCTCAATCTACCGGCGATGAGCTACAACATGACTCGCCAGCCCGAGATCCAATTGATTGGTCTGACACACTGCGTGTTTTATTTTTCGTTCCGGTTCCGACGCCAGTTCGGACATGATCAGACCTGCCCAAAGGAGGGGACGGAGTACCCTGCTACATTTCCGGCCCGAGACGCGCAGCTAGCTTAGTATGCCACAACATGGAGGACGAGAGAGCTTCTGGCCCCCACTTCCACTTTCAGCTGCATCCTCTCTGATGAGTGCATAGATTGGCTTAATAAAGAGGCACAGGTAAGGCCCATCTTGGCATCAGAGGCTTCGACTAGCTCTAGGAGGGGACGCAGGGACACCTGACTATGCCCCATATTTATTTGCTTTAATCAAAACTTTCAAGTTTTCTTTATGAATGTAATGAAAAGCAACTTCAATTTTGTATTCAAGAGCAGGAGAACTCTGTATTGAAATCAATGAAATTGAAGGTTGTGGGTATTGAAAATTTTCTGTTTGGTCAAAAAATGGTCTAAGTTGTAAAAAGATTAATTTGAGTAAAATCGACTTTTATTAAAACTTTTGAAAACCATTTTCGACACGGATCAGAACTGGACACGCCTGAGATCTGTCACTGAGATGCACAACCCCGGATTCCAGCAACTGGAAAGTTGCCCCTAGTCTGAGTAGCACTGCACTGGAGATCACAACCAAACTCTTGAATGCTAAATAGACAAAGATGACCAAGCATGATCACATGGACAAAGTTGATCGGGGAAGTGTTTATGGCTGGACTTTAGGATGAAGTTGCCTATGTATCCCAAAGATGGGAATCAAGCCTTACGTAGTTCGGCTCAGATTCACTCTTGCGGGTTTTCAACCTGGCAAGCTCAGTTTTTATAATTTCAAATTTTCTGTGCTCTAACTTTTGCCTAGGTCGCCCTTTCAGGTTTTCGGCCTAGCGAGCTACTCAGGGAAAATATTTCTTCAACTTGTCCATGTTGATCGGTTGAGAGAACTCTAGGCCATCTAGGTCCATCAGAACGACAGCTTCGCCTGACCAGATAGACTTAATGATGTAAGGACCAGTCCAATTGGGTCTGAACTTGCCCGTAGGGTCGTGGATGGGAGCTTGGTTGTCTTTGAGCACTAGCTCCCCTTCCTTCAAATTCCTGGACTTAACCTTCTTCTTGAAAGCCTTGGCAATTCGTCGTTGATAACCCTGAACATGGTACAGTGCTTTCAGCCTTTTCTCATCAAACAGCATGAGTTCTTCGAATCTGCTTTGCAGCCAATCTACCTCAGCTATCTGACACTCAGCCAGTACTCGTAATAACGGAACCTCAATTTTGATAGGCAGAACGGCCTCCATCTCATAAACCAAGGAATACGAAGTCACCCCAGTAGAAGTTCGAATTGAAGTCCGGTAGCCCTGCAGAGCAAATGGCAACTTATCTGGCCAGTCTCGGTAGGTTTTCACCATTTTTTACAAAATGTGTTTGATGTTCTTGTTGGCGGCCTTAACTGCTCCGTTGGTCTACGGCCGATATGTGGATGACCTATGAAAAGCCACGTTATATTTGTCCAACAAGTCAATCACTTCCTTTTTGAAGTGGAAACCATGATCTAAAATGATCTTGTTTGGGACCCCACAGCGACAGATGATGTTATTCCTGATGAACTTTGCAACATGCGAAGCCTTCAACATCGCATTAGACTGGGCCTCAACCCACTTTGTGAAGTAGTCTATCGCGACCAGAATGAACTCATGCCCATTGGACCCCTTCGGAGTGACAGCTCCAATCACATCAATCCCTCAGATTGAAAACGGCCATGGCGAAGTCATGTTGTACAGCTTCGACAGCGGAACGTTCATGCGGTTTGCATGGATCTGGCATTTATGGCATCGCTGGACAAAACCAATACAATCCTCCTCCATGGTGGACCAGTAGTAACCCTGTCTAAGGATCTTCCGGGCTAGCATCACCCCATTCATATGTGCTTCGCACTCTCCACCATGAATGGCCTCCATCAGGCGCTTCAATTCTTCAGCATCAACACACAGCTTATGCATCCCGAAATGACCTCTTTTGTACAGTTTTCCTCCGCAGACGATGAACTGAGCAGCCATTCTTCTAATTGCCCTCTTGTCTTTGGCATTTGCCCCTAGTGGATATGCTTCCTTTTCCAAGAAGTTTCAAATGTTGTAATACCAGAGATTCTTATCTTGTACCTCATCTATGGTAGTAAGCAGCTCGTAAGTCGGTACAAACTTCTGGTCTATGATGATCGGACGTATTCGGACTCCAAAAGGGTGTCTATTATGGAATATAGAGTTGCTAGTGAATCTGTGAACCTATTGTTCTCTCTTAACAGATGAGCGAAGTTTAGCTTCTCAAATCGAGGAATCAGCAAGGCCAAGGTCCGGTGGTAAATTCTCATCTTTTCTTCTTTGACTTTCCAATCTCCTTTAGCTTGAGATACAACAAGGTTTGAGTCCCCGATGACGTCCAATCGTTTTGCCCTTAGTTCTAGGGCGGCTTCTAAACTGGCAATGCATGCCTCATACTCTGTCTCATTGTTCGAGACTTTGAACCAGAGTTTGAATGCTAGGGGTATGCGGGAATTGTTGGGCACTATCAGCAACACCCCTATCCCATACCCGTATTGGTTTGACGCTCCGTTAAAGTACATCGTCCAGGTTTCGTCTTCAACATGCAAAATAGCCTCGTCTGGGAATAGGTACTCAACTGCTTCATTCCTGTCCACTGGGTGATCGGCTAGGAACTCCGCTACTGCTCTTTTCTTTACTGACTAGAGCGTTAGATATTTCAGATCGAATTCGAAAAGCAGAAGTAACCAACGGGCTAGCCTACCCATAAGTGCCGGTTTCTCAAAGAGATATTTGATGGGATATAATCTCGAAACCAGTATTACGGAGTGAGCTAACAGGTAGTGCCGCAACTTCTTGGTAGCCCATACCAAGGCCAAACAAGCCTTCTCTAGCAGAGTGTAGCGGGTCTTTTAACCTAGCATCTTCTTGCTTAGGTAGTAGATAGCTCTCTCCACTTTGTCCACAGACTCTTGTGCCAGCATGCAGCCCATTGTAGTTTCAGTCACTGAAAGATACAAAATCAACGGTTTTCCCGGCTTAGGCGGTGACAACACCGGTGGGTTCTGTAAATATTGTTTGATCTGTTCAAATGCAGCTTGGCATCGGCCGTTCCATTGGAACTTCATTCCTTTCTTCAGGAGGCCAAATAGTGGTTCACAAGTCAAGGTTAATTAGCAATAAATCGTCTTATGAATTGCACTTTACCCAAAAAGCCTCGCATCTCCTTTTCAGTCATTGGTGGTGGCATTTCTAAGATGGCCTTGATTTTGGAAGGGTCGACTTCGATACCTCTCTGTGTAATCAAGAACACCAGCATTTTCCCTGCTGTAACACCAAACGTACACTTCTGAGGATTCAGCCGTAACCGAAATTCCCTGATCCTTTGGAAAAACTTTTGCAAGGCGGTGTAGTGGCCCTCTCTTTCTTTGGACTTGACAATCATGTCGTCCATGTACACCTCAACCTCTTTGTGGATCATGTCGTGCAATATTGTGGTCGCAGCCCGTTGATATGTAGCTCCAGCATTCTTTAAACCAAACGGCATTACCCTATAACAATAGGTCCCCCACAGGGTGGTAAAAGCAGTCTTCTCCCGGTCTTCGAGTGCCATTACAATCTGGTTGTAGCCTAAAAAGCCATCCATAAATGAGAGCAATGCATGCCCCGCTGTGAAGTCCACTAATTCGTCGATATGCGGCAGAAGAAAGTCGTTCTTCGGACTGGCTTTGTTCAAATCCCTGAAGTCCACACATACCCAAATCCTGCCATCCTTCTTCGGTACTAGAACTATGTTGGCCAACCAAGTTGGGTATTCAAATACCAACAGGAACCCTGCGTCAATTTGCTTGG
This sequence comes from Camellia sinensis, assembly GCF_004153795.1. NCBI lineage: Eukaryota > Viridiplantae > Streptophyta > Magnoliopsida > Ericales > Theaceae > Camellia > Camellia sinensis. Next base: position 314,681 of record NW_021025168.1, read on the forward strand.
TAACCTCTTCTTTGATCTTGATAGCCCAATCCGGGCGGATCCTTTTGAGTTTCTCCTTAACAAGTCGGGCCTCTGGGTCAAGAGGGATCCGGTGCTGTACAATCTTAGGATCGATTCCAGGCATGTCTTCGTAGGACCACGCAAAAACATCTTTGAAATATTTTAATAAAGCGACTAAGCGCTCGCGCTCCTTCGAAGACAACGTGGACCCGATCTAGACTGGCCGCGGGTCCTTCTCAGTACCAACGTTAATTTGGGTGATTTCATCAACCAGGAGTTTTACAAACCTCTCCTGCTCTTGTTCTAGCAAATATTTCAAAACCGGAGAAATTTATTCCTCGTCATTTTCATCGAAGTTTTGAAAGTCTGAATTAATGCAATAAATCAAGGGTACAGAAAAGTAATCGAAGGCCACAGCCGCACAATTCTCATTAAGTACTTCATCCAGTCTATCTGATTCCTCTGTTACAATAGGCTTAAAAGAGAAAGAAAAAGATGACCTGGACAAGACTGTGGCATTTGGGTTATCACTCCCAGGAATACCAGACTCAGACTCAGACGAGCTGGAACTTGATTCCGACTCTACAGACTTGGTGGAATCAGATTCCGGCTCACTACCTGACCCGGTGCTACTCGATAAGAATCCTTCCTCGTACTGCCAGACGAGGGAGGGTGCGATGGACGTATCCAAAATGTTTGAAGGTAGGCTCGCAGCCGTTTCATTTCCAATCATAGACACTGAGAGATTATCCCCTAAGCACTCATGTACGATCGGAGGATTTGATAGTAGACAGGCGAGTGCTACCCCCATTTCAAACTCGGTGCTCCTGGAATCCACTTCCTTACACTGCTCAACTTAGCTGATGGGTCTGTCTGCTCCTTGGTAACATCATCCCCAAATAACTGCAAGTCAAAGAAAATTTCAAATCCCGACAGATGCCTTTTCTCTGCGTTCAACCATGGCTCTAAGAAGCCACAAAATGGAAAGTCTTCCCCCTCCCGGACGAAGCATCCGTTCAGGGTGCCCTGAATAGTCTGATGCATCAAATCAAAATGCCTCCCGGTCTGCTTGGCTCTGGCTCTTCCGGCCATCTCCTTACCTTTTCTCACCCAGTCCTCTTGGTGGGTAGATAACCCAGGCCAAAGGTATGAGGGTTGTGCGGCACTTCGGCTGATACTGCAATGCCCTTCCGGCCACTTCTTCCTAGTCCCATCCCAGGGATGTGCTGAAGCTTGTTCATAAGGTACACCGACTGTGCACTGACATACAACTCTTCATCAACAGCTAAGATGCTCTGTACGACCCGAGCCTCAGCTACGGTAAATCCTGATAGGAACACATCCTCCGTGCCGTGCTTGATTTCCAGAACCGGTGTAGACACCTCTGGCAGCAGATGAATTGACAAATTTCTGAAAACTATAGCCACCCCTTTCCCGTGGGGGTATTTCAACATCTAATGCAGGGTGGAAGAGACCGCCTTTACCTGGTGCAGCCACAGCCGCCCTAGGAGTAAATTAAAGGTTGCGGGAACATCCAAGACATGAAAGTCAATCTTGTGTTGTCCTGGACCAACTTGTGTCTGGATCTTCACAGTCCCCATCACTTTCCTGATAGTATTGTCGTAGGCCCTTATCACCTAGGCAGTTGGCTCAAAGTCCACGTGCTTCAACCCGATTGCATGTGCTGCCCTTGACGGGCATACACTAAAAGCGGATCTTGTATCGACAAGAACCACCGGTACCCACTTGTCTCTGCATTCCACAGAGATGTAGAGAGGTTTGTTATGGTTTGCGCCCTCAGGCGGCAGTTCCTTGTCAAAAAATGTCAACGTCGGGGAAGCTCCTTCCTGAAAGACCAGTCTTACCAGCTGCTCAGGAGTGGTATCTATTGAAAGTTTGGCCTTGTCTATTACAGAGAGGACAGCTTGTCTATGTACTCTTGAAACCATAAGCAGTCCCTAGATGGAGATGTCTGCCTGTATCTTCTTCAGTTGTTTCAGCACAGCCTCCTCTTCGAGCAGCTTTTCTTTCTGCTTCTCCGCCTCCTTGTCCTTTCCGGACGCCTCTAGTTGATCTAAGTGCGGAGGCTTGAAATAATGCCCGCTCCTAGTCATGTAGTCAACTTCGCCAATGTACCAGGTATCATCCGACCGGTTATTCCCCCAGTCCTCATCTGTGTGAGCAAGACATAGATCATCATCTTTCCACCACATGCCATCGGCAACCGACAGACACCGGTCTGGCTCCGTTACAACTATTCCTATGCCCATAGCACGTTCCGTTCCCGTGCTCGCAGCACGTTCCATCCTCGCAGGGGCTTTGGCTTTTCTAGTCCTCACAGAATCTTTGATCCTTTCCCGCTCAAACTACTTCAGTACAACCTGCTGTTCAGTTTCTTCTATTCCCAAACTGCCCATATCTTGAGCAAGATTCTTAACATCGGTGCTCTCCGGCGATGCGCTCTGCTCTTCAGCCCTTCTGGCCGCAGTTGATATTCCCGTCCCTGACGGATCCTGTTCTAGCTGAGGTTGTTCAACAATATCCGGCTGATCGTCAAGCCACCCAGTAGCCTCCGCTGCCCTTTCCAGACCAAGCTAATTGATAGTCACGTCTCCCAAGTCCTGTTCGTTGAAGAATTAAAGGTTCACAATGTCCTCCGCTAGTTTTGCTAGGTCATCCAGACCCTGATTAAGTCCATTTTCCCGTACTATACAAATCTCTGCCCCCACTGGCAATTCCACTCTCGGCCTAGCCTGGCCTGCTAATATAATGTAACCGCTCGGGTTGTTTATGAAGCCCGCAGACCCCTCAGGCTCTGTATCATCAATCTGATCTGCCTCCACAATCGACCCACTTCTATCTTTGATAGCCACCACCACCGTCTCAGGCTGGGTTTGGGAGATGTCCAACATGCACAAGTCAGTGCTGTCTGGAATGAACACCTCCGGCTTGGGTAGGTGAGAAGGGGTGATATATACGCTAGGGTCGTATGACACAACCCCAGTTTGGATCAAATTGATACATTTGGGAGGTGGAGCTTGGTTATGTGGTGTGAGAGGGTTGGTTGTGACATTCGATTTTTCTAGAGGCACGATCACCCTGTTGTCAATGAGATCTTGTATCTCATGACGCAATCGAAAGCACTGGTCGGTGTCATGACCATGTTGTTGGTGAAAGGCGCAGTACTTGGTCGGGTTATGGGAAGCATGGAGTTTATCTGGTAACGACCATGGCTCCAGGGGCTTCAAGTGCCCTTTCCTGATCAAAACCCCCAGAGCTTTGGACAGGGGCATGTATAGTGGAATGAAGGTTATTTGGCCTCGGGGAGAGTACTTAGTTGTTTGTGAGCTATTTCCGGACGCGCCGGTGAATGGTGTAGCTGCAAGGGCTCTCGGGGTGGTGGTGGTAGTGAACATTCCCACATCTGAAGATCTGGTAACTGCAGCACTGCTTATGCCTGCATTTGTACTACGGTTGAATGCCCTCATAGGTTGCTCTCTGTCTTGGTCAATCAAACCCTGTTTCATAGCATCCTCAATCTGCACCCCTATCTCATGTAGATCTGCAAAGGTGGGGAGAGGGAGAACGATAATCTTCTGCATAAGCTTGGGCTGGAGGTTGCGCACAACCATCCGAATTTGATCTTTGTCAACAGGCCTGATGGTCATCATCGAGGCCTTGGCCCTCCAACGGGTCACAAAATCGAAGAAACTCTCCTTCAGCTCTTGCCTAGTTGTCTCAAGATCACGGGTTGTGACCTCGATCTTTGTATTGTAGGTGTATTGAGCTATGAAGGCCGCGGCCATCTCATCCCAGTTTCTCTTGACGGAATCCTCCAGTTTTGCATACCAAATAGCCGCTACACCTGACAGGGTCCGGCCAAACAGAGAAAGCTTCTGCAATCTGGAGAGGCCCATCGGCCTCAGTATATCCGAAAATAGCCACAAATGCACCATGGGATCTCTAGACCCGTTGAAACGGTCTATGTGCGGCATCTTAAATCGGTCTGGCAGCATCATGGCCGAGTCGGTGTACCCATCCTCAATATCCAGAATGGACTTCACACCCTGGGATTTCTTGAACAGCTTTTCAAGCTTGCTCACTTTTAATGTTGTGGGGTCCACTTCGAACTCAAAAGGAGAATCCGATAGGCTGGTAGGTGCATTGGATAGCTGGGGTAGGATCGGGGGCGGAGCCAGCCCTGTTGGAATGTTCGTATCTTCCTGGACATTTGCTGTCTCCCCGAGTATTGGAACTCTTCGTAAGGGAGGAGCTTGGTGTGAAGCGGATGCTCCAGTTTGCTACTGTAGCCTGGCAATTAACTCTGCCTGTTGGGCCATGACCTCGGCCTGTTGCTTGGCAAATTCTACTTGATGGGCAGCGTCCTGCTACATGGTTCTCATACTTTCCTCGGGCTGACGCATTATCTCCTCTATACCTGCCATATCGTGCTGATTTATCTGAACAACTGGTATATTTGTCCCTACAATAGAAACTGAGACCTCAGCCTGACTGTTCACTGGTGGGGTAGACCACTGATCTGGTGACCGTTGTACCGATGCACTGCGCCTTTTTGACCTCCATCTGGTAACCGAGGGTAAAGAAAGGAACACTGCTTGTCTGTCTATCAGATCCCTAGATCGATTAAGTCTACAACCTCTAATCCAGAGTGCTCGGGAGATATCTACCTGGTCAGATGCAATGGTGCTAAACTACCTTGCAAAAAGATAAATAAAGCATAATAAGGAAATAATGAACAGAAAACGGACAACATAACAGCTTAAATAAAGACAACACACAGTTGGCAAACACAAGTTGAATGAACCGTTCTCGACCACTGATCACTGTTCCCAAAATCACTACCCCAAATCTGAATCTGATACCCGCAGATATGGCTGACTCTCAAAATACTGATGCCCGCAGGCCTGATACCTAGACTTGCAAATTGATACGTGCATTCCTGTAGAGGTCAAATCAAAAAAGCACATAGCAATCAAATGAGTGCCAAAACACCCCTATGTTGGGGTAGGGTTTCCCTGTCCTATTTTGTCAGGAGCTAGGGTTTCACTACGCACGCAGCGGTTTCAAACAACCTATAATCGGATAGCAACCTGTCCTAGTTTGGAATAGTCACTATGGATTTCGAATATGTAGTAGGTCAAATGGTCAAAAAGGGTGCCCCGGTAAAAACCGGGATTTGTGTTCCCGTCGTGGTAAAGCCCGCAACCGGTCAGCCTTGTGGCACACTTCTCAAAGCGAGCCTCCGACAAACCATTCAGGAATAACATACGACAAACACAGTGTCCCAGGCACACCAATGCGCATGCAATGCAAAGAAACACATAAGTGTAATCAAAACAAGATATCATGAGTTCGAGTTAAGTTCTCTAAATCCCCAACAGAGTCGCCAGAAACTATAGACGTGCCCGGAGAACTCCCGAGGAAATCTCGTTTTGTTCTCTAGCTACTACAGTTCAGACTCAATGTCACGGTTCTGAATCTAATCTTGCAAAGTGCGATACGAGACCGATAAATCACTAAAGAATCTAAATCCGGCAAATCGTTTTGGAAAACTGATTTTTAAGAAAGAAGTGCCAAACATGGACTGCTTTGCCAGATACAAAGTCGCCACCTAAATATTTTATTTTTGGGAGAATTTAGGAAACCCTGACTCGTGCCGAAGGCCACGTGTCCGTCATCACCAATGTTGTCTCGGCTCGGGAACTTGGGTACAAGAAGGGAAGGTCATGCAATGAGCTCCCCTGCTCGCCCGATCAAAGATCGGCCTGTACTAAGCATGATATCTTGTTTTTTAAAACACATGCGTTTTTATTCCGGTTAATTAGCTAGAATTACTATGTGATGCGCACAACACACAAGTATAGACTAGATCGCCTAATTTGGAACAAAGCATCGCATATCCGTTTGTTTGGAAATGATTTGAAGTTTGCTACTCTCAAGTAGGCTAAAACACGGATTTCAATGAATCGTTCCAATTCAAGTAATCCAACCTTTACCCACAAGCATTCAGGCAGTTTATATCACATAAGCAATTTGCCTTATCGCAAGCATGCTGTCATGTTAACACTCACACAGATGCAAGATACTAAAGCGTAAACACTTACAGTGTACTCCGAGCCAAAATAAAGAACTACTTAGTAATCAATGCATGATCCTAATTCATGTTAAGATGGCTAATGCAACACAGGCAAAATGCAACTAGAAATAGGCTCGACTATTCTAAAATGGCATGTGAGATGCAATACTTGATACATGTATTCAAGTAGGGATTGAAATACAATGCAGTTAGTATGATGCGCCGAGCCCGGTGCATGCAATACAGATGAATGGATGCAAACATGCGAGCATAGGGATGCTAAATGAAATATGCCCTAAAACTAGCCATAGTAAGCGGTTATGTAAAAAGGAGAAAGAAATGGGGGTTAGAAGACATGCATCGCACATACGCACGCTTATTACACTGATTATTCTCTCAAGGGAGAGATCAAAACAATAATACAAACCATCTAATTAACTAACAACAAGCGAATTAATTATTACACAATCGAATGAATAACTAGCTACAACTAATTGTTACAACACTTAAATAATTAACAAATTAATTAAGCTACGAAAAACAGTAAAGTGGCCTCGAGAAGAGGAACAAATGCATGTTCGATCGGCTTCGCTCGGAAATCCATTGCCATGCCTCATGTTGCCTCTATCTGCACTGCTTTGTACCTCTGTAAAGTGTGAAAATTCCCAACACACTTCTAATTCACCCCATGGGCACTGTGGGAGGCCATTGGCCAAAAATAATGGTCATCGACTAAGATAGGTAGGCCATCGACCAAATATTAATCCATCGGCTGAACACTTGTAGCTGATCGGCACTGAAGATAGCCGATCGGCCATCCCTTCCTGTAAAATGCTCTTCTGCTGCAGCAGAGGACAAACAGAGCATGACAATGCATTTACAAGACAATGTTTGCAGCTACACCCCTTATCATGTTTAAGACTCAAAGGTGTGTAGTTCTCAACCCTCGGACCACCAATCACGCATTTCAATGCATGATGGCCAAAGGAGCCAAGTGTGCAATTCAATATCAAATGAAATGCACATAACACATAAGGGACCTTAACCTCTATCATGCTTGATCAAGAGGCAAGGCAATGCACACACAATGCAATGCAACCTAAGCATGCAAGCAAACATGCAAACAACTAAAGCATGCAACAACATGCAACAATATCATGCAATGCAACTAACATGCAATAGGCATACAACCTAAACATGTAAAGATGCATGGCATAGGTATGTGACAACAATACCAACAACAAGCATGTGACAACATGTAATCCAACAAGTGTGCAAGATGAAATAAGCATGCAATAACATGCAAAAAACATACCAATCATGCGAAATGCTACCTAAGCATGCAAGGCATGTAATAATATGCAAGAATGGGCAAGCATGCAACAACATGCAGTGCGACAAGTATACAACAACACACAAATCGCATGAGTTATGGACTTATACTGAAAATGGGTAGGCCTCAGCCATGCCAAAACAGTGGCCAAAATGATGAATTGGAAGCATGAAAATGCAAAGCAAACATGCACATGTAAATGGTCCAACACCTAGGCATAGGTGGGCAACCTTCAAGAGCACTCAAAAGGGACAAACATGGACATGTGACAAACATTGTAAGCTCTGAAATCATGCATGGAAAGGTGCTAAACAAACCAAACAAAGCAAGCAAAGCATACAAGAAAGCCTAAAACTTAAGGCTAACCAAATGAATCAAACCATGGCCATGCAAGGCAAGCCCCAAAGGGCCAAGGGCACTCAAAACAGTCCCAAGGCAGGTCAAGACAAGACCAAAAACAAGCTTAATCCTAACCAACACAAGCTAGAACAAACGTCCAAAAGCACGAGGCATGTAAGGCAACAAAAGGGGTGTTATACTACACCTATCAAAACCAAACATGGCATGAATTATTCAATGAAAAACAAAGTTATGGCATATCAAAATAAGCCCAAAAACCCACTTAGATGGCATCCCAAAGACCTAAGCATGGAGGCATACACAATGGTCAATTCATGAGGCATAAGACATCAACTCTTTAAAACATTAAAGGAGTGATAATTGCAAGTATATGAGCATGAAACATGAACTGAAATAACATTTCAAATGATGCTAAATCATGATAATAGTCCAAGTAATGCATGCTAGAGGCTTGGACACTCAAAGCGAACAAGCTAGATTGAACCATGGCTATACAAAACAAGTCATACATGACTAAAACAACAAAATCAGAGCTAGAGCATGCTAAAACATGGACAAAAGTTTCTTGAAGTTAAGCCAAAAGCATGCTAAAATGACATGTCAAAGCATGATGCATGTTAAGGCAAATGAGAGGATTGCAAGATAAGTACATGAAGCATGTAAGAGCCAACTAAAACCACCCAAAATAGAGTCATGGCATGCTAAAACAACACCAAAAACCCATTGAAATGGAGTCAACATAAGCTAGAAAGACATGCTCAAACATGAAGCATATATGACTAGTTTGTGTGACTTACACTACAAGTGTATTAGGCATGCATGGAGTGACAAAACCAAGCAAAAAAGTCTTGTATCATGGCAAAACAAAGCCTAATACATACTGAAATGAAACTAAAATAAGCCAAGAAAACATGTTACCAATATAAGCCATTTATGCAAGCATGCAAGACAACAAGGAGAGGGGATGACCCTCTCCTATTTAAGACCTCAAAACTACATTTCCACCACTAAAAATCCTCTGGATTTCAGTGGTAGAAAGGTCATGCAAAGCCAAGAACAAGGGCCAAAAGGGATGGCCTAAAACATGGCCTAACAAGGCCTTGGAGGGAGGAGATGACCCCTAACCAAAAAGTGACCTTAACCAAAGATTTAAATCATATAAAAATAGAACTTTTATAAGTTAAGAGTTAAGCTTAAAACAATAAGCAAGTAGGTCTAAAAGTTTAAGCAAGAATGGAGGTTTAAAAGCAAGAAGCTCACCCTTGTAGAACACCTTCAAGAACACAACTCTAGCAAATTTTCCAAGCTTAAACCAGTCCAAGAAGTCTAAAATTAACCTCAAGGGACCTCAGCTACAAGTGGATGGTGTTCTACTAGGTGTTTGTGTACAATAATGTGAAGATATTACACTTTTGAAGCACAAAATGAAGAATCAAGGCAAGATAGATACAAAACTATATCTAAGACTCTAACCCTAATTTTTTGAACCTCTGAGAATGGAGGATGAGCTCCCTTCTTATAGAAGTTCAATTCCTAAGCTTGTTGAGCAAGCTAAAACCAAGCTCAAATCCCACCATACACGTGTATGGAGGAAGTGAATTGTGCATACCAGCTGTGACAGCTAGCATAAAATATCTGCATAAAGTAGATGAACAGGGCTCGGCCAGAAAACATGGCCGATCGACCAACACAAGGGCCGATCGACTAAAAAGAGTGCCGATCGGCCAACACTTTTGGCCGATGGCAAGAAAACAAGGCCGATGGCTTCATGCCTTGGCCGATGGGTTGAGGAGATGGCCAACAAGCCACCTTTTTCCCTCAGAAGCAAAAACACAAGTCCTTGGTCCACAACCAAGCACAAAACAGACAAGTTGAGAGATCTTGAGGCAAGGCGCGCGGCTGAGACCTCCGGGAACTCAAAACGAACACGAACATGGATGATCATCGAGTGTTCAAACAATGACATCCAAGTCATGAGGACAATCAAAAATGGGGTGTCTACAAACCTCTCTCTCCACATTTGTTTTTGTTTCTGCTCAAAAGTGTAAATTCTTCATACCATTACACTAAAGTACCTACTAGAACACCATCCTTTTGTTGCTGAGGTACTTAGGAGCTGGTGCTAATGTTTTTGGGTTGGTTTAAGCTCAGAAAAGCTGCTGGAGTTGTGTTCTTGAAGGTGTTCTTCAAGAGTGAGTCAACTAGCTTTTAAACCTTTGTTTTGGCTTATGCTTTTGGAGCTATTTGCATGCTGATTTAAGCTTAACTTTACACTATAAAAAGTTCTGATTTTCTAAGCTCGTAATGTTTGTTTAAGGTCACTTTTGTGTTGGGGGTAGTCTACCCCCTCTTAGGCCTATTTTGGACTTGTTTTGTGCCTTCCTTTTTGAGCTAGTGGGACCACCTTGTTTTGGCCTTCTCACCACTGAAACTCAGAGGATTTTCTTTGGTGGAAAGGTGGTTTTGAGGTCCCAAATAAGAGAGGGTCATCCCCTCTCCTTGTGTCTTGTATGCTTGCATTGATGGCTCATAAAAGTAACATGTTTGTTAAGCTTGTTTTGGCTCCATCTTAGCATGTAATAGGCCTTATTTCAGCGTGTTATACCTTTGTGTAAGGTTGGTTTGATAGCCTTTGGCATGCACCATGCACTTGTAGTGCAATCCTCTCTATTGCCTTAATATGGATCTTGTGTTTGGACCATCATTCTTGCATATTTTGGCTCAACTCTAAGAAGCTTTTAGCCTTGTTTTACCATGCTTAAGCTCTGATTTGTGTTGCTTTGGTCATGCATGTGTGACAACCCTCACCTCTGATTACTGCTAAACTGTGACTGAACATGATAAGTAACTGATTAGGATGAAATCCTAAACTGATCGCATGAGTATGTTGCTTGATTGCATTTTCCATCTGTTTGTCATAAATTGATCTGTTCATGTTTTTAGTTTTGAATTGCGAATTGAAGGCCTTGTCGGCGGCCGATTCAAAAATTGATTAGTATTTTATGCTAGTTAGAATTTATGTGATTTTATGATATATTTAATTGAAATTTGATTTGGTATGATTAAATTAGATTAAATAATGTTAAATCACATTAGTTCAAGTTATTTACCAAATTGCCACTTAGTGGGCCACTTTAGAAGCTTTGTTTGGAGTGTGATTCATATCAATTGTTGCACCACCATCTCATCCTTTTCTTAGGCCAAACCGTAGGAGAGGGAGAGGTAGGAGAAAATAGACTTCATCAAGAGCTTTGCTTGGAAATTTAGAAGACTTGAAGAAATTGAAGGTTGATTGCATAATTGAGCTTCTATACCTAAAATTCAAGACCTAAGGTAGAGATTTCACCTTCTTCATTATGAATTTGAGTTGTACCTTGCAAGGTTCATGGTAATTTAGAGTTTAAAGTCAAGGATTAATTTGAAGAGTTGAATTATGAGCTAATTCATGCATGCATGTTCATATTCTTGCATTTTTAGGTTGGTTTGCATAAATTCCTCCCATGCATGTGTATATTTTGAATGTAGTCCATGAATTTACCATGTTCTCATGCTTAATCTTGCATTTGATCAAGTTTTAGAGCACTAGAGTTCATAAAAGTTCATGCATGTTATGTTTTTACATAATTCATGAAAACTTCTTTGAAATGGTGTTCAATTGACTCACCCTTGGGCTTTGATTTTACAAATTGATCTTCAAAACATGTTATATTATGGGTTTAAAGTGTTTTTCTGGAAAATGAGCCCAAGAGGTTGAGTTTTGAGGTGTTGAATGCTTGGTTTGAGCTTTGAAGGCAAATCTGGAAATTCCAGAATTTGGCTTCCACACTCGAGCGAAGGATTCCACGCTTGAGCGACCATTGTTTGTTCAGAGCACCGCTCGAGTGACGGAATACTAGCCCGAGCATAGATTGCAAGCTCTCAGGTTTTTGGTATACGCAAATGCACGCTCGAGCGAGGAGCATGTCTCACGCTCGAGCGAGCGTCGAGCGGGTGTCGAGCTAAAATTTTCAGCATCCAGTACTTTTGCATTTTTACAGACCGGTCGAGCGAGGAAGTCCACGCTTAAGCGACCACACTGTTTTGACAAGCTCGCTCAAGCGAAGAAAGCCACGCTCAAGCGAGACCCCTGTTTTTTGAAAAGTGTTTTAAAGTACATCTTTGCATCCTCATTTCATCCTAGGCATTCCTAGGCCTAGTTTAAGGCATCTTAGTGAGGTTATTGATGTAGAACCACACTGAGTCAAGATAGGGACTAAGTTGTTGATTCCCAAGTGTGTAACTTAGTGTGTGTTCGTTCTGTAACTGTGCAGGGTTGGCATCTGAGAATGCTCATTAGCTGCTATTAGCCCAGTGCTTTGTGAGTAACAATGTTGTAAAGTTATGTTCAATTATGAATATTTTTTGAAAGACCAACCGTTCTGTTTACGAAAATGTTATTGTTAAATGAATGAATGTTTGTCCTATTTGTAAACTGTATCCGTGGTATCCATAGTAATTTACTATTACTGTACTGTTACTGCTACTGTTACAGAGATCTCTGTCGGTTCCCATGTTTGGAACCAGTACTGTTACTGTTATGATGGCCATCAATTGACCGTTCGGTCTGTTAAGACCTACTGTACTGTTTGCTATTGGATGTACCACATATAACTGCTATGGTTTCTAAATGACTGATATGAGTGCTTAATGACTAAAAGGACATTCATTCTTAACCCCTTTACGCTTTTGTTATTCACTGGGCTTTAGCTCACTGTTTACATATATATGTAGGTGTCCAGGCACCGGACCGATGCTAGGAGCGTCAGGCTAAGCTCCCGTTTTTGTCAAAGCCAACCATTGTGCCTTACCTCGAGGTTCCAAGTCTTACCGAGCTAAGGCTGTTTTAAGGTGTCTCAGTTTCACCCTTCCGTCTCTGTTTTGTAAAAATGTTTAAGACTTGTACTGTACTCTGAATGTTTGTACATATGGTGTATATATGTTTTGCTTATGAATGTGAATATGTTTGAAAAAGTCTTTTGCATACAGACTGTCACAGCTCATTGGACATCTTTTATTTACTGTTTTGACTTTCGCTAGCCCATGTACTCTGTATTACTGTCTTTACTGTCAAGTAGGCCTTCGGTAATCACGGATTACTGGCCGGTTACGGTGCTAAACCCATAGGGGCGGGTTTGGGTGATGACACATGCCATGCTTTGTATAACTATAATGCATTCTAGCTTGTTAGCTTTGAGTTTCCAAGTCACTAGCATGCATTGCTTGGGCTACTTTCATGATTTGGCATCATTTGTTGTATAATTTCAGAACATGTTCCATTACCATGCCCTCAAATTTGTCATTCTTTCAATGCCTTGAAGAGTTGGTGTTTTATGCCTTAAGAGTGGGTCATTGTGCATGCCTCTATGCTTAGGCCTTTGGGCTATCATTTCAGTGTATTTTTTGTCTCGTTTTACCATGATGTAACTCTGATTTTTGTTGTCAAAGTCATGCCATGTTTGGTTTTAATAGGTGTAGTGTAATACCCCTTATTAGTCTTGCGTGTTTCATGCTTTTGGTCTTTTGTTCTAGCTTGTGTTGGCTAGGTCCAAGCATGTTTTTGGTCTTATCTTGACCTACCTTGGGCCTGTTTTGGTTGCCCTCGGCCCTTTGGGGCTTGCTTTGCGTGGCCATGGTGTAAGTCCCTTTGCTAGTTTCAAGCTTTGAGCTTTCTTGCATGCTATGTTTGACTTGTTTGAGTGGTTTCGCACCAGGGCCTACAGTGTTGTCACACATCCATGTTTTTCATTCATTGCTCTTGCTTGAGAGTTGTTATCTCCATGCCTTGTTTGTGAACCAAAGTGTATGCATGTTTGTATGTGCTTTCGTACTTCATTTTCATAGCATTTTGGCCACTGATTTGGGCATGATTGAGGTCTATCCATTTTAGTTTAAGTCCATCTTGCATATTGTTGCATACTTGTCGCATTGCATGTTGTCGCATGCTTGTCGCATTGCATGACTCTTGCATGTTGTTTACATGTTTAGGTTGCATTACATGGTGTTTGCATGCTCATGTTGCATTACATTGTTTGCATGTCATTAACTTTGTTAAGTTATGCTTGCATTGCATTGCATTTGGCATGCTCATGATTACATTGCATTGCATTTCCATGTTGTGTGCATTGCATTGTGTTTGGTTTGGCTGTTAAGCCAAACACGAGGAACGAGGGACGTTTCATACTTGAAGTGATGAAACGTGCCTCAATTCTCGGTCGCTGACACTCTTGATCCAACATGATAAAGTTTAAGGAATTTACGTGATTTTGTGCATGTTATCCACATTGAATTGTGCAACTTGGCGTCTTTGGCCATCATGCATCGTAATACGTGATTGATGGCTCGAGAGTCGAACACTAAATACCTTTGAGCCTTAGACATGATAAGGGGTGTAGTTGCACAACATTTTCTTGCAAATACATTGCCATGCCTTTGTCTGTGCTCTGTTGCAGCAAAATGAGCATTTTGCAGGAAGAGATGGCCGATCGGCTATATAGTGTGCCGATCGGCTAACAATATTTGGCCGATAGTCTCCAAATTGGTCGATGACCATTATCCATTGGCCGATGGCCACCCCTCTTGGCCGATGACCTCTCAGAGTGTCCATGAGGTAAGTCAGAAGCATTACAGAAGTTGGCATAATTTTCAGAGGCGCAGAACAGTGCAAACAGAGGCAACATGAGGCATGGTAATGGATTTCTGAGCGAAGCCGACCAAGCATACATATGCCCCTCTTCTCGAGGCCATTTTAACTGCTTTGTATAGTTAGTTAATTTGTAATTAATTAGTTAATGTGTTAGCTAATTTAATTCATTGTTGTAAATTCTTAATTAGCTTAGTATAACTAATTTCCAATTTGATATTGTAATAATTAGTCTAATTAGATTATTAGATTAGTTAGAATAGCTTAGTGTAGCTAGCTTAGTGTACTCATTCGGACCCTCCGTCGAGAGGGCCAACTTTTGTAATAAGTGTGCGTGAGTGTGTGCATGTCTTCCAACCCCACGTCTTTCTTCTTTTTACTTAACCGCTTACGACGGTTAGTTCTAGGTCATATTTTGATTAGCATCCTTATGCTATGCATGTTTGCATCACTCATTTGTATTGCATGCACCGGGCTCGGCGCATCATACTAACTGCATTGTGTTTCAATTTCGATTCGAATACATGTTATCAAGTTGCATTTCACATGACATCTTAGAATAGCCGAGCCTATTTCTAGTTGCATTTTGCATGTGTTGCATTAGCCATAGTTAACATAACTAGGATCATGCATGATTTCTAACTAGTTGTTGTTTTGGCTCGGAGTACTACGTAAGCTTTTACGTTTTAGCATTTTGCATGTGTGTTAGTGTTAACACGACAACATGCTTTCCATGAGGCTATTTGCTTAAGTGTTTAACTACCTGAATGCCTGTGGGTGAAGGTTGGATTGCTTCAATTGGAACAATTCATCGAAATGCGAGTTTTAAGCCCACTTGAGGGTGGCAAAATCCCGGCGATGAAAAATGTCCAAACTCATCAATGTCTCAGCTAGCGTCATGGCGATGCAACTCTTGCCCTCTTTTAAGCCCTTGGTAACTTCAATCAAACGAGTGCTAAACCCACCGGAGCCTGGGGCAAGCAAGAAATGAGATAACATGCACAAGCAAAGCGCATGTCGCCGATAACCCTGCCAATGATGATCGTCGCGGTCACCGGCCTCAGAAAACCGACAAATCAAGCTCGGAATGTCCAGCTCTCTGTCATGAATCAATGACTGAGCATCATGCAAAGTAAGCCTGCACATCTGTCCTAAGGCTTGGACGTAGCCGAAGCGGAATTGAGGCAAGATTTCTTCATCGCGCTCGAATTTCATTAAGCTTGGAAGTCTTCGAAAGTGGGACATATCTCTTGTTCGCCAATGCTAAAGACATGTGTCATCAAATTCCAAAACCTTGCCGCAGCATGAAGGAACGGAAAACACAGCGGCGTGTGACTCAACGTGAATAGTGCATTGATGCCAAAGTCCCGGAAGTTCAGCATTTCCGAGCCATCCAAGTTGGTAATCCAATTTGTGAGATTTTGGACAAGAAATGCTTCTATTTGGTGCAAAAACTGAACTGAAATGGAGAAACTACGAAGCTGGGGCTTTTGTAGAAGATAAGGTGTTGAGTGGAAGACAGGTGGCAGTATTCTGGAGGTTCTTGCCATTTTTGGTCGATCGGCCAAAAAGAGTGCTGACCGACCATCTTTTTTGGCCGATCGGCTAGTAATTATGGCCGATGGCCTCTCACTTTGGCCGATGGCCCTTTTTTTTGTTCTCTGATCTGTCTATGTGTTGGAAATGTTGAGAACTTGTGGTTGGTTCCACTTCAAATGCCTTTCGGTGATGATTTTGCGAAGTCGCGCCTGTGTTACTTCAATTTATTTATCGAGTTGTTGTACTTTGGTTTATCGAGTTGTATTTTGTGTTCATTAGTCTTTGTTTTGCTTATCGAGTTGTATTTACATTTGGTTAGCTTGTCAAGTTCTTTGTTTTGCTTATCGAGTTGTTTTGTTGTTAGTTGGTTCACTGCCTGATTAATGCAATTCGAGTGTTTAGTTTTCAAAACAAAGTTCAATCTCATTTACATTGTTATGTAATGTGATGTGATACGATGTGATGCTTAGAATGTACAAATATAACACTTTTTCAACAAAAGAGTTGTTTCATTCCATCATATTCTCTTTTGCAAAAGTACATAGTTTTGAAAAAAAAAATAAAACCGGCCTGAGGCAGTACAATGTGCAAAACTACTAGTAAAAAGAAAAATAAAGCAAAAAAAAAAAAGAAAAGTAGCAAAATGTCTGGATCGGCGCTAGTTGCCTCAGGTGCGAGGGTCCGTCCTCGTCCTCTTCCTGGACAAAGGTCCAGGATCGTCACCGCCAGCTCCGCTATCTGAGTCTGAGCCTGAGCCATCCCCAGCCACATCTTGAGACGACTCTGCCTCTGCATCAGACTCGTTGTCATCTGGGACAGGCGCTCGCGAGCTACTCCCAGAGTGATTACGCCCAGCCCTGCTGTGGCTGCGTACTGAGATCCCCCGTCCTGCTCTCCCTGCTCCTTGGACAGGTACAGATGGTCCCACTGGAGCACCTCCTGCGGCCGATATCTAAAATAGGGCCTGAAAAGAACAATTGGCCAACGCATCAGTTATGCTATGCAAAGTCGAGTATGAATACCGAGTACAGTGTATGAATGCCGTGAGCAATGTATGAGTACAGTGTATGAATACTGCGAGCAGTATATGATTACAGTGTATCAGTGCCATGAGTGGTATGCGAGTACAGTGTATCAAGTGCCGTATTGATAATGCGATGTATCAGATCAGTATGAAACAGAATGTGCAAGGTTTTCGGGGCTGAGTTTGATGGAACTTACCGAGATACCATAGATGCTAAACAAGTCCATGCTCCTCTGTAGCATCTCCATCACTGAGGTCGACAGCTCCAGAGCCTGTCCAGTGTACTCAATCGAAGCCAACAAAAGTGTTAAAGTAATTAGTATTCTGCGGGATATCAAATGAAATGAAATGATTGTACATACCGGGGTCGAACCGTAAACTTCAACGAGCTCATGATCATCCGGAGGAGGAGCAATGGGTATCTGATAAGTCTTCACACCCTGTCCTCGGCATGTCATGGTGGTGGGTAGGTCTGGCCACTCAGCTCTGCGTTCCCTCCGAGACCCATTCCGGTCACGGGCCTGAGTCGCCCTCAGTACTCTTGCTCCTGCTACTGGCGCTGCAAGCCTCTCCCTCTCGACTCGGCGAGCACTGGCCAAGGGTCGCATCAAATAAGTCTCAATGAAGACGGTGTAGTCGCCCTCATCTCTGAAGAAGTCAGAGTCCCAGCCAATAGTGAAGTCGATCATCTCCTTCAGGGTGTACCTCTCTATATGCCTCATATGGGTAGGAGGCGGCCTCGGAACTATCTGCTCTAGTAGGCCGAGGGTCTGACACAGGAAGCGCTCACCCAAATACCATACCCGGCAGATCGGGACCCTCCAGTAAAACCCTAAACTGGGCAGTCTCCCGAGCATCCACATACCGCTCTCTCACTACATTCGGTAACGCGGCCCAAGGCTACCAAGTGATCTGCAAATGACAGGATATACAGTTTGTTATCTGTTATTGAAAGTACAATGTAAAGCGAATCTTAAATAAATTGTAATGTTTGAAATACCTCTGCGGCGGTAATGGTGTCGAAATATCTGCGAAAGAACAGGAAAGACTCCTGCGGCCTCCGCTCGCACCTCACATCGAATCGGTGAGAATATGGGACAGCAAGGGGCATCTCTACCTCCAGCTCTGGAGCAAGCCTCAGAAAGTAGGCATACACCCACAACTACAGAATGTAAAAGGGCAACAATGAGTATTACTTATCAATAAGGTAGTATGCGGATAAAGCAGAAATCAGAGAATGATGTGCAGTGTATCGTGCAGTGTGTGAAGTGTATTGTGCAATGTGTGCAGTGTACAACCAGTGTAAAGCAGATCGCATGTATGTAGTGTGTGTGGTGTACAGATAGTGTAAAGAAGAACTGTAAAACAGAAAGGGAAAATGTACCTTCCAGGCTCGCCAGTAGCCTCCCAGTAGATGTCCACTACGGCGAGAGGAGGAGCTCATGTATCCGTAGAGCGTGACTAGGCCTGCGCCACCCCAATCATAGTGACGGATCCTGGTCACGTCCACCAATGCGCTTAGTAGATATAGGGCAACAGTGTTCGCCCGGTCGGCGAATAAGGTGGTGCCCAGCAAGAACATGATGAATCCTCGAGTGTACTACTCCACCTATTCGCGAGTCGTAGGTGCCTGTATCCGAAACTGGTCCATGAACCAAGAATATCTCATGACCTCTGGCCATGAGAGAGGTGGCCGAGCACTGAGCAAGTAGATCTGGGCAGCATCCCACTCGCCCATATCGGTGTCGAAGGAAATCGGATCACCCCCTACTCCAATGCCGGTGAGCATGGAGAAGTCGAAGGGAGTCATCGTCATCTCCCCTACAGCAGAAAGGCAGAAGGAATTGGTGGTGTCCCACCACCTCTCCACTAGCGCGCCTAGAAGGGCCCTACTCGCAGTGAGGCGCGAGAGTCCCATGCAGAAAATGTTGAAGCCAGCCTAATCGACGATATGGAAAACCGCGTCGAGCAACTCCATGTACCAACCTCGGGCAATGGTATTTCCATACCCCCGGAAGGCATGGGAATCTCCCTGTGTTCAAAGACAAATAGATGCGAAGCAGTGTCAGAAATACAGTGTTTGAATGAGTTCAGAATTAATGAAAAAGCAGTGTGTGTGCACGTGTTCGAGTTTACACAGATATCGTGTATGATGGTGCTCAGGGTGAACTAAGCATGTGATCTACAGGTATGTTTGTGATGATCAGTTAAAGAACAGTATCGACTATCAAGGATGTACGATCTACATTGCAGAAAGTAAGAGAGGAGGAGCATACCTCAGCGGCACCAAAGGATAGATGCAACTCTGGCTCGCGTAGCAGGTGCTCCAATGGCGCGCCTCGCGCGTAGCTCCTGAACTGGCGGATGCTATCGGGAGGCAGTATGTGTATCGCAGGCCGGTACGTCGCTGGGTCAAAAGGTTAAACACTGAGCGACTGGAGCTCGACCTTAGGATCCATGTCCATCTCTGGGGGAGTCCTACCCCGTGGAATAGCGTCTGCCATCTCGAGAAGGGTGCAAAAGTGGTCGAGGGTATGGAAAATGGGTAAAAATGTAAAAAGTCAACCGAAGGTCAACCCCGAGGGGTGAAAAACGGAGGAAAATGACAAGGCTTGGAAGAGGGCACGGAAAGCAACGTAAACTCGGGGGAAACAAGCCCCAAATGGTGGAAATCGAGAAGGGGACACCGAAATCACTTTCTAATCAGTTCAAAGTGTGTAAAACAACGAAGGTTTCGCGAATCAAACGCTGTGGGAGGCTCGAAAATGGGAGAAAAGCTCGGATCTAAGGGTGAAAAATGACCTAGAGAGAGAGAGCAAGGATTTTCAGCAAGGGAGAAGTGAAAGTATAGGGTTTGGAACCCTCTATTTAATGACCCAAGCCAAAATGTCAAAACTGTCCCGAATCTGCCACTTTTGGCCGATCGGCCAAATTGTTAGCTGATCGGCTAAATTGTTAGCCGATGATCTCCTTTTATGGCCAATGGATGGCCGATGGATTCCCCTTGTGGTTGATGCACCTCTAATGCCCTTGTTTGGGTCAGTTATGTTGTTTGGTACCCTCATCTTTCAAGAAAGTGCAAGAAAATACACTTTTAAAGCTTAAACGGCCTTCGTGTTGACCTCGAATTGTGTCTTCCGTGTGCGGCACTCGATACGCGTGAGATGTATGCTTTTTTGTATCCTTTTGTATATTGC
This sequence comes from Camellia sinensis, assembly GCF_004153795.1. Taxonomy (NCBI): domain Eukaryota; kingdom Viridiplantae; phylum Streptophyta; class Magnoliopsida; order Ericales; family Theaceae; genus Camellia; species Camellia sinensis. The sequence continues at coordinate 334,910 of NW_021025168.1, forward strand.
GTGATTCGAAAATTGCTTTGAATATGTTGCATTACAATGTTTTGTCATGTTTGTAATAAGCGCGCTTGTTATATGTCTTTTTGCTCTTACATTGAGCATGCCTTATCTTGTTTTTGAAGTTACATCTCAACATTGCGGATAACATGCCTTTACCATGGCTTGCGTTGTCGCGCATGCCTTCCTTGCATTGTTATGCACATTGCTTGCGTTGTTGCGCATGCTTTACTTATATGTGTTTATGCACCCCATGGCTCGCGTTGTCGCGCATGTCTTTCTTGCATTGTTATGCACCTTTTTATCTGCGTTGTCACGCACACTCAGGTTGCATTGTCATGTATCCCCTTACTTGCGTTATCACGCATGTTTTACTTGCATTATCATGCTTACTTCAGTTGCATTGTTATGCACCCATTGCTTGCGTTGTCGCGCATGTTTTACTTGCATTGTTATGCTCGTTCTAGTTGCATTGTCGTTCATCTTTTCACTCACATTGCTATGCACCTTCTCACTCGCATTGTATATGCATGCGTTTGTCTCATATTGAACTGATTTCTTGATCTAACGTTGAACACGTGTTTCTACTGTATTGTACCTGTTGAATTTCTTTCTTTTGCAGGCATGATATTGTATGTACGGTTCATTCAATAGAAGTCCCGGCTCAGTTTCACCGCAACCTTTCTCCACTTGCATTCCACGTTTGGACGTTCTCGCAATGTTAAGTACATCGCGCTTTCTTGTACAACCCTTCTCCACTCGTATTTGGCATGCATTTGGACGTATCTCTCTCCTCTTGCGTTTGACACGCGTTTGGATGACTGCGCTTTCTTGCACAGTCCTTTCCTCTCATGCTCGTGCCACGCTGAGAGATGCTCTCTTTCCTCTCATGCGTGTGCCACGCTGAGAGATACTCTATTCCCTCTCATGTGTGTGCCACGCTGAGAGATGCTCTCTTTCATCTCTTGCATGTGCTATGCTGAGAGATGTTGTATTTGAGACTCCGGGTATTCTTGGTAGTCGCTTTTAGTCTTTTCCGCATGAGATGCAATGAGAATTGCATAATTTTCTTACATCCTTTCTGTTGGAATATGTAGGACTGTTATTTCTTATTCGCTTGCTTGTGTCGTATTTACTTTGCATGTTATGCTTCATTACAGCTCTCTTTGCATGATTGTAAGTTATGTTCGGCATTGTACATGTCATTTGCATCTTGCCACTGCCTGCGGGCGCATCTCTTTGTTATCTTGTATGCTTGTCTAAGTCTTCGGCCTTGTTGAAAATGGGTCGTCTCTGGGCTTTAACATTCACTCCCGTCATCTTATGACTTTCGAGTTCTGTCAAAGAGGGGCAACTGTAGACACCCCATTTTTGAGCATCCTCAAGACGTGGACGTCATCGTTTGAACACATGATGATCATCCATACTCGTGTTCGTTTTAAGTTCCTGAAGGTCTCGGCTGCGCGCCTTGCCTTAGGATCTCATAACTAGTCTATTTTGTGCTTAGTTATGGACCAAGGACTTGTGGTTTTTCTTTTGAGGGAAAAGGGTGGCTTGTTAGCCATCCCTACAACCCATCGGCTAAGACCTTAGGCCATCGGCCTTGTTTTCTTGTTATCGGCCATAAGTGTTGGCTGATCGACACTCTTTTTGGTCGATCGGCCATATTTCTTGGCTGAGACCTTTCTATCTGTTTTTTCAGATATTTTTGTGCCAGCTGTGACAGCTGGTGAGCACAATTCTCATCCTCCATACACGTGTATGGAGGGATTGAATCAAGACTCAAGCTTGAGAATTGATTTTCTATAAGAAGGGAGGCCCCTCTCCCCCTCTCCCTTTCCAAAGGTTCTAAAAAGTTGATATACAAAACAAATATCACACTCTCTCCACATTTGCTCTTGTTTGTGCTCAAAAGCGTAAATTCTTCACACTTTTACACTAAAGCACCTACTAGAACACCATCCTTTTGTTGCTGAGGTACTTAGGAGCTGGTGTTAGTGTTTTTGGGTTGGTTTAAGCTCAGAAAAGCTACTGGAGTTGTGTTCTTGAAGGTGTTCTTCAAGGGTGAGTCAACTAGCTTTTAAACCTTTGTTTTGGCTTAAGCTTTTAGACTTATTTGCATGCTGATTTAAGCTTAACTTTCTACTATAAAAAGTTCTGATTTTTCAAGCTTATAATGTTTGTTTAAGGTCACTTTTGTGTTGGGGGTAGTCTATCCCCTCTTAGGCCTTGTTTTGTGCCTTCCTTTTTGAGCTATTGGGACCACCTTGGTTTGGCCTTCTCACCACTGAAACTCAAAGGATTTTCAGTGGTGGAAAGGTGGTTTTGAGGTCCCAAATAGGAGACCCTCTCCTTGTGTCTTGTATGCTTGCATTGATGGCTCATAAAAGTAACATGCTTGTTAAGCTTGTTTTGGCTCCATCTTAGCATGTATTAGGCCTTATTTCAGCATGTTATACCTTTGGGTAAGGTTGGTTTGATAGCCTCTTGCATGCACCATGCACTTGTAGTGCAATCCTCTCTATTGCCTTAATATGCATCTTGTGTTTGGACCATCATTCTTGCATATTTTGGCTCAACTCCAAGAAGCTTTTAGCCTTGTTTTACCATGCTTAAGCTCTGATTTGTGTTGTTTTGGTCATGCATGCCATGCTTTGTATAGCCATAGTGCATTCTAGCTTGTTAGCTTTGAGTTTCCAAGTCACTAGCATGAGTTGCTTAGGCTACTTTCATGATTTGGCATCATTTGTTGTATAATTTCAGAGCATGTTCCATTACCATGCCCTCAAATTTGTCATTCTTTCAATGCTTTGAAGAGTTGGTGTTTTATGCCTTAAGAGTGGGTCATTGTGCATGCCTCTATGCTTAAGCCTCTGGGCTATCATTTCAGTGTATTTTTTGTCTCGTTTTACCATGATGTAACTCTGATTTTTGTTGTTAAAGTTATGCCATGTTTGGTTTTGATAGGTGTAGTGTAATACTCCTTATTAGTCTTGCGTGCTTCATGCTTTTGGTCTTTTGTTCTAGCTTGTGTTGGCTAGGTCCAAGCATGTTTTTGGTCTTATCTTGACCTGCCTTGGGACTGTTTTGGTTGCCCTCGGCCCTTTGGGGCTTGCTTTGCGTGGCCATGGTGTAAGTCCCTTTGCTAGTTTCAAGCTTTGAGCTTTCTTGCATGTTATGTTTGACTTGTTTGAGTGGTTTGGCACCATTCCACACATGATTTCGGGGCCTACAGTGTTGTCACACATCCATGTTTTTCATTCATTGCTCTTGCTTGAGAGTTTTTATCTCCATGCCTTGTTTGTGAACCAAAGTGTATGCATGTTTGTACGTGCTTTCGTACTTCATTTCCATAGCATTTTGGCCACTGATTTGGGCATGATTGAGGTCTATCCATTTTAGTTTAAGTCCATCTTGCATATTGTTGCATACTTGTCGCATTGCATGTTGTCGTATGCTTGTCGCATTGCATGACTCTTGCATGTTGTTTACATGTTTAGGTTGCATTACATGGTGCTTGCATGCTCATGTTGCATTACATTGTTTGCATGTCATTAGCTTTGTTAACTTATGCTTGCATTGCATTGCATTTGGCATGCTCATGATTGCATTGCATTGCATTTCCATGTTGTGTGCATTGCATTGTGTTTGGTTTGGGTGTTAAGCCAAACACGAGGAACGAGGGACGTTTCATACTTGAAGTGATGAAACGTGCCTCAATTCCTTAGTCGTTGACGCTCTTGATCCAACATGATAGAGTTTAAGGCATTTACGTGATTTTGTGCATTTCATCCACATTGAATTGTGCAACTCGGCCTTTTTGGCCATCATGCATCGTAATGCGTGATTGATGGCTCGAGAGCCGAGCACTAAACACCTTTGAGCCTTAGACATGATAAAGGGTGTAGTTGCACATCATTTTCTTGCAAATACATTGCCATGCCTCTGTTTGTGCTCTGTTGCAGCAAAAGGAGCAGTTTGCAGGAAAAGATGGGCAATCGGCTATCTAGTGTGCCGATCGGCTAACAATATTTGGCCGATAGTCTCCAAATTGGCCGATGACCATTATCCATTGGCCGATGGCCACCCCTCTTGGCCAATGAGGTAGGTCAGAAGCATCACAGAAGTTGGCATAATTTTCAGAGGTGCAGAACAGTGCAAACATGAGGCATGGTAACGGATTTCCGAGCGAAACCGACCTAGCATGCATATGCCCCTCTTCTCGAGGCCGTTTTAACTGCTTTGTATAGTTAGTTAATTTGTAATTAATTAGTTAATGCGTTAGCTAATTTAATTCATTGTTGTAAATTCTTAATTAGCTTAGTATAGCTAATTTCCAATTTGATCTTGTAATAATTAGTCTAATTAGATTATTAGATTAGTTAGAATAGCTTAGTGTACTCATTCAGACCCTCTGTCGAGAGGGCCAACTTTTGTAATAAGTGTGCGTGAGTGTGTGCATGTCTTCCCATCCCACGTCTTTCTCCCTTTTACTTAACCGCTTACGACGGTTAGTTCTAGGTCATATTTTAATTAGCATCCTAATGCTATGCATGTTTGCATCACTCATTTGTATTGCATGCACCGGGCTCGGCGCATCATACTAACTGCATTGTGTTTCAATTCCGATTCGAATACATGTTATCAAGTTGCATTTCACATGACATCTTAGAATAGTCGAGCCTATTTCTAGTTGCATTTTGCATGTGTTGCATTAGCCATTGTTAACATAACTAGGATCATGCACGATTTCTAACTAGTTGTTGTTTTGGCTCGGAGTACTAGGTAAGCTTTTACGCTTTAGCATTTTGCATGTGTGTTAGTGTTAACACGACAGCATGCTTGCCATGAGGCTATTTGCTTAAGTGTTCAACTACCTGAATGCCTGTGGGTGAAGGTTGGATTGCTTGAATTGGAACAATTCATCGAAATGCGAGTTTTAAGCCCACTTGAGGGTGGCAAAATCATGTTTTCTTAAGCCCACTTAAGAGTGGCAAAATCCACGTCTTAGCCTACTTGCGAGTAGCACCTTCAAACCATTTTCAAACAAACAAACATGAGATATTTTGTTCCAACTTAGACACGAGTCAAGGTTTCCTAAATTTCCTCCAAAATAAAATATTTAGGTGGCGACTCTGTATCTGTCAAAGCAATCCATGTTTGGCACTTCTTTATTAAAATCAGTTTTCCAAAATGATTTGCCGGATTTGGACTCTTTGGTGATTTATTGGTCTTGCATTGCACTTTGCGAGATTAGATTCAGAATCGTGACATTGAGTCCGAACTGTAGTAGCTAACGAACAAAATGAATTTCATGCCATCGCTCGCGGAGCCGGGACGTTCGGGCACGTCTACACATGGGGTTCGCACATCTGATAACTGCTATGAGATTGTTACCACTAATGATCTCATTTGCCACTCAGCCATCATAAGTAATGTTGATTTGTGGCATCAAAGATTAGGTCACATGAATTTCGAAGACCTAACTAAGATAGACAATAAAAAGCTTGTGAGAGGAGTACCAAACTAGGTAAGAATATGAACCATGTGTGTGGATCATGTCAACTTGGGAAGCAAACTCGTGCCCCTTATAAAAAGGTGAACAACTTCATAACCAAACGTCCTCTTGAACTGGTTCATATGGATCTTATGGGACCCACTCACACTAAAAGCATTGGAGGTAAAAGATACATTTTTTTAACTATTATACTCATTTTTCATGGGTAAATTTTTTTAGAGAAAATCTAATACATTTGATGTTTTCCAGGCCTTAGTCCGTAAAATCCAAAATGAACAGGGTGTTTCTATTGGACGCATCATAAGAATCCGAACTGATCATGGTCGTGAGTTTGAAAATAGTTCGTTTTTAGATTTTTATGATATTCATGGAATTAAGCATGAATTTTCTGCACCAATTACTCCACAACAAAATGGAGTTGTTGAGAGGAAGAATAGGGTTGTTCAAGAGATGGCTAGGATCATGCTCCTGAGTAAGAAAGTTTTGATGGCTAGGGTCATGCTCCTAAGCAAGAAAGTTTTTCCAAAGTTTTGGGTTGAAGCCTTAAATACCGCCATTTATGTTGTGAATCGTGTGTATTTAAGGCGCGGCACTTTATAAACTCCATATGAATTGTGAAAGGGATTGAAGCCTAATATAAAATACTTCAAAACTTTTGGGAGTAAATGTTACATTTTCAAAGATAAAGAGCCTTTGGGAAAATTTGATTGCCGAAGTGATGAAGGTATTTTTCTAGGGTATTCAACCACTAGTAGAGCTTTTGTGTCTATAACCTGCGAACTTTATCTTTAATGGAATCGATCAATGTGGTTATAGATGACAAAGGTTCTCCTACTTCAGCTAAATGAGGAAGAAAATGATGAGGCTCCAATCGTGGATACTGAACCACTAAGTGAAAAAGAAGCTGAGGTCCAAGCATAAAAAGGTGAGACAGCACCAACTTCTAAGGTAAGTCAAAGTCCAAAGAGTACAAAAAGAGACACCACTTCTGATGCCTCTGTCATCACAAGTCCAGTGTTCAAACCATCAGCAAAGGTGAAACTGAATCATCCAGCTCAATAGGTGATTGGAAGTGTTTCAAATCAAATGAAAACTTGAAGACAAATTCGGGAAGAGGTATCTCATATGTGTTATGTTTCATTAATTGAACCTAAGAATATAAAAGAGGCCTTACTAGATGATAGTTTGGTCAATGCTATGCATGAAGAATTAGATCAATTTGAACGTAGCAATGTTTGGACTCTTGTCCCCAGACCTAGAGACATGAATGTGATAGGCACCAAGTGGATCTTTAAGAATAAATCTGATGAGAATGGTACTGTAGTTAGAAATAAAGCTAGGTTGGTTGCTCAACGCTATACTCAAGTAGAGGGTGTTGACTATGATGAGACGTTTGCCCTAGTTGTACATCTCGAATCTATTCGTATTTTGCTTGGTGTTGCATGCTTTCTTGGGTTCAAATTGTTTCAAATGGATATGAAAAATGCCTTTCTGAATGGGTACTTGAAAGAAGAGGCTTATGTTAAGCAACCAAAAGGGTTTAAGAACCCTAAATATCCAAACCATGTCTACAAGTTAGACAAGGCTTTGTATGGGTTGAAACAAGCCCCTCGGGCTTGGTATGATAGACTTACTATATTTCTTCTTGATAATGATTTTCAAAGGGGTAGCGTGGACAAGACTTTATTTGTGAAATATATTAAGTCTCATATACTTAGCTCAAATTTATGTTGATGATATTTTGTTTGGATCCATTGCTGATCATCTTGTGAAATATTTTTCAGATTGCATGACACATGAGTTTGAGATGAGCATGATGGGAGAGTTGTCTTATTTTTTAGGTTTTCAAATTAAACAGTCTCCTTCAGGTATGTTTGTTTCTCAAACTAAGTATGCCAAAAATCTTGTGTTAAACTTCGGTCTTGAGTCGGCCAAACATGCACGCACTCCCATGAGGACCAGTCTTCACATTTCCAAAGATTCCTCAGGTACTGATGTTGATCCTACCATTTATAGGAGTATGATAGGGAGTCTCTTGTATCTCACAGCCAATCGTCCTGACATTGCATTTAGTATAGGTGTTTGTGCTCGCTACCAAGCCTATCCTGAAGAGTCTCATCTTTTTAAGTATGTTAATGGGACATTGGGTAATGGGATTTGGTTCCCGATCGACACTACAGCTGAAATCACTAGTTTTTCTGATGTCGACTGGGCAGGGTGTGCTGATGATCATAAGAGCACATTTAGGGGGTGTTTTTACCTTGGGAATAATTTGGTTGCCTGGTATAACAAAAAACAAAATGCCATCTCTCTTTCGACTGCTGAAGCTGAGTACATTGCTACAGGGAGTTGTTGTGCCCAAATGTTATAGATGAAGCAAATGCTTCATGATTATGGAATAGACCAGAACACTCTCACTTTTTTTTTGTGATAACACAAGTGCTATTAACATTTCTAAAAATCCTGTCCAACACTCTCGCATCAAACACATTAACATTCATCATCATTTCATTCGAGAGTTAGTGGAAGAAGGCCTTTTGTTCTTGAACATGTACCCACTGAGCATCAAAAAGCTAATATTTTTACAAAACCCTTTTGATCTTCTTAGGTTTGAGTTCCTTAGAAAAACCTTGGGTGTCGTGCTCAGTCACTAGGGTGTTACCTGTTACTTGAGTGAGTGAAAGTGATTGGCTTTATGTGTGGTTGGATGTTATAATCTCATTATCATTAATCCTTGTCATCTCTGCATTTAGATTCATATGAACACTTCTCATGCTGCTTGCAAGATTTCATTCTTCTTTGTTCATAGCTTATTCGGAATGCCCATGCTCACTGACTTCATGATCTCATTCTGTACATATCCTTGAGTTAAACTATTGCAGGGGGTCCCGCACAAGTGATCAAAGTTCTCAATGGACCACTAACAGTGTTTCTTATACATTTTCAGAGGAATTGACCTATACTGACATATCATGGGTGATGTTGAGTCTCTTAACCATCTACCATCATTTTCCACTTTCACGGTTCCTCCCCAAGCTCATTGAAGTCCAGGCATTAGAAAAAGGCTACCTCTGAGGCACCAACCAGGCCATCCTTACTGATTTCATGCTTCTCTGGTTTGATCTCCATACTCTTGAGCGTGCATGCCACCAGTGAGTGCCCCATAAGAAAGAAAAGTCAAAAATAAAAATAAGGGACTCATTGATTGAGGGGAAGCCTCTGTGTTTACTCAACAAATACCCTTTGATTCCTAGTGGTTTGACTTTTATCTATGATGTTTAGTTACACTTGCCGGAGGTCCAGCTATCCGATCACTACGAGGATTAACTCTAGCTCTGTGGCCTCTCAAGGATTGCACACGCACATTCATTTTGTGAGCTCTTATGATTGGATTTGAGTTGTGCATTCTCATGTAGCATATGCTCATTGATCAATATTTATTTGATTTGCTCGTGATATTATGCTTCATATTGTCAATATTGCACATTTGTAGGCTTCATGGTTTGTATATTATCTCATCTTAGTGTCACATTCATGCTACTGTGCTCATTTCCTTTTGTTTCAGGTTCCACTTAATTGTGTGAGTTTTTTTTGTTTTTGCTCAGAAAGGTGTTTTTTAAGTGTTTTGTTTCTTTTATTCTTCGCTCGAGTGAGGGAGTTTGCGCTCGAGCGAGCTTTCATTCAACCCAGTATTTTTGCAGATGGAACAGATTCTGGCAGCTTGTGTTTTGGGCTCAAACGACAACATCTTGGCTCGAGCGAACTTGTGTGCGTAAGTGTCTTTGCTCAAGTGACAAATGTCTTGCTCGAGCGACCTATTAAGGTTTAAATAGTTCATCCACCTCTTCAGACTCCATTTTTTTTCCCTTTTTTGTTCGTTTAATCTCTCTCTTAGTTTTTTTTCCTCCCCATTGCTATTCGTCTCTTGGTCTTCACTCGTTTTTGGAACGCGTTTCTCATCAATCCGTCTTGCATCTTCTTCGTTGATAAGTCTTTCTATTTCTTTTTCGTCCTCCTTCTGTTTGTGTCTTTGCTCTGCTTTATCTGTGATTGTCCTGGGTTCATCTTCATTGTTTGGGATCATTTATGATTAATTTTTTTTTTGTCTTGTTGTATCTCTATTTAATTTTAGCAGTTTGGTTCATTTTTGCAAGGGTTTATTGTTAGGGTTTTGTTAGGGCTTTATTTTTTTTTACCCTGGTTTTGCCATGAGTTTTAATTGCTGATTTGTGATATTCTCAGTGAATTGTGTTGTTAATTTGTGATGTTCTCAGTGATTGTTGGTTCCCTTAATCTAATGTCCTTATATCTCTCTTACTGTTACATTTGGTTGATATTGGGACTTAACCTAGCTCTACTTTTCAAATAATTATTATACTACTTTGGTTTTGAACATTTTGATGTTTTTAACCTTGTTGGACTAATGATTTTTGCTGTGTTCTTATATTTTTTTTAGGGGGTTCTAATGGGCTTTGGTTGTTCCTTGATTTTTTCATGGTGGGTTGTGGTTTTGTGGTTACTTTTCTCCTCTTTGGTCAGTCGTGGCTGAGTCTTCTAAACACCGTAAATCCACGGTGTCTCATCCCAATTTCAATACTGACAAATTTCAATCCAAGGAAAAATCTATCATTTTTCGGGATTTCTATGCTTCTAGGAAAGTTCACTTAGAACGCAATGTCCATCCTAGTGCTTTTGAGTCTATTCCTATCCGTTCTTTGTTTGATGCTTTAGAGGGTGACTAGGTCCTGCTTTTCTTTGGTCCACAAAATCTTAGCTTGGTTTGAGAATTCTATTGTAATATGCACTTCATTTGCAAAGAAATAACCCCCTCTTTTCACACCTGGGTTCCTAACAAAGCCTTGGTTATAGATGGCAAAGTCATTAGACGGTTTCTTAATCTTCCGAAAGTCCGGAATTGTCATTATCCTTTTATTACTCGCAGCTTGGTTGATTTTGATCTAGTGGCCACTAAACTTTGTGCCACTCCCCGGACTTGGGTTACCGGGGCTTTCATTAAGCAAAATGAGCTTCTTCCCCGTTCTCGTCTCCTAAACATCATTTTTTGTGCCAACATTTATATTACCACTCATTTTTCTCACATTACCCAAGATTAGGATTATGTGTTGTATTGTATTGACCACCGCCTTCCCATTGACCTGTCTGAGATGATAGTATCCAAAATGATTACTGTTATTTAGGGTCGCAAGTCTTTGGGTCTCCTTTATGGGTGTTTCCTCACTCGATTTCTTACATCTCTTGGGTGTCCCTATCTTTGATGATAACAAGTTTGCCTCTCCCATTAAACCAATCACCAAGTTGACCGTCTCATAGAGTCAAGCTCATGTTAGGGGGGTTCGTCAGGAGTCAGGGTGTCTGATGTGGGTAATGATCCCCTAGCCGAGGAGGCTGAGATTGATGCAGCCACTACTGGTGCACCTGAGATGCGTCCTCGTTCGTTTCGTGGCCAGCTGTAGCAGTTCAAGTAGTCTGTCACTCAACGCCTTGATTAGCTCGATGCCCGGCTCGATACACTTGATGGCCGCCTCGATCAGCAGACTGCCCTGTTGACTCAAATCCTATCTTTGTTACAGATGTAGCCACCGTCTCCACTAGACTCATAGTTCTGTTTGCTTTTGGACTGTTTCTTCTGTTTCTTGTGTCTCTCTCGGACAAAAAAGGGGGAGATTGTTATATCTTGGGGTTTCTATTTATCTATATCTATATCTTTTTGCATGTGGTTGGGATATATATTTTTACATGCTTATTGGAGTATATAGTTTTGAGAGATATTTATATACTGATATTGTGTTTACAGTTTCGTACTGTGATATTGGATTTGGATTTTGATAGTGGCCTAATTAGTTTTTGGGATATAGTTGTGGATTTTGCATACTGGACATAAACTGGACATAATATTTTTGGATTTTGATATAGTTTTGATTCATTATGTCTTAATATGGTGTTTGATTTTGATTAAGTACTCTCTCTATTCCCATGGTATTGTTTATTTATTTTTTGCAGATATTTCGTCAAGATTGTTTAGTTAGTTGGGTTGGTTGTTTTGAGTTGGTTTGTTTGTTTAGTTAGTGCTTGTGTTTGCTAGGAAACTATGTTAGAATGTTTTATCCGGGGAATTAACAAAGGGAGAGATTGTTAGGTCCCTTAGTTTTGTCAATCTTACAAACAAACATTGTTAATTGAGTTATAAGTTTCTTGGTTGTTTTTCCTTGCTTGCTCGAGTGAAGGAGTCCTGGCTCGAGCGAAGATGTCCTGCTCCCAGAATTTGTCTATGTCTGCAAATATTCTGGGAAGGAAGATTGTGCGCTTGAGCGAAGGAAGTTTGGTCGAGTGACGCCACTTAAGGAAAACACGCGTATTTGGTTCCTCACTCGAGATAGAGAGTCTTTGATTGAGCGACCTTCACAACCTCTGTTTTCTATAAGTACTTGTTTAAGTCTGATTTAGGGTTACGTTTTTTAGATCTTCTTGAAGGGTTTTAGGGTTTACTTTTGAGGCTGTTTTGCTGGTTTTCCTTGATGTTTGATTGAGTATTAAACTCATGTTTTGATAAGCACACATCAAGGAGTTTGATTGTTCATCTTTAAGAGTGTTCTTCTTCGGTGGAATCCGAAGATTCAAGCGCAGAGAAGTCGAAGGAGTTTAATGCTGTGCGCAGTCGTTGATTCGACAATGGATATTATGGATTCAACATCAATCTGATTAACTCCGAGACAAAGGTTGCGGTGAAAGACATACAGATTGTTGAAGAGAAATTGGCAATGTTTGGGTAATTTGTTTAGTATATTTGTAATCTTTGTTTATTTAGTAGTAGATTGATTTGTGGCGTTTCGCCCGTGATTTTTTAATCACAATTAGAGGTGCTCCAATAGTGATTTTTTTCACGTAAAATCGTTTGTGTCTATTTATTGTTTTTAAAACAACAATCTAAATCACTTTCGTA
>NW_021025168.1:348220-364540 GCF_004153795.1 Camellia sinensis
AACCGGTAAAGTGGGGTTTTGGTAGTGCTAGTTATGCCTACTTGCAGACACCAGCCTAGGGATTACCTGAGTCATATTTACTGCCCTTCTGAAATTTATTATAAATTTTTGAATTGTTGAGATTTCAAGTTATCATCGAGCATGGTAGTTTTTCAAAAGATGAAAAATGTAATCTTCTTTTAAATGGCATAGCATGACATGTGCATTTCATATTGGGAATCTTGCATAAATGTATATACTTTGTTAAGAACTCTCTACTGGGCTTTATGTTCACCCCCATGGGATTTTGGTGCATGAAAAGATGTTGTGATCCTGCCGAGTTAAGGGCGTGAACGTATTTTGTGGAGAGTAAATAACTCTTATTTTGTTGTGGTTTATTTTGTTAGCCAAGGGCTCTAAATGTATGGGTTCGTGAAACTGTTTTTGTGTAACCAGGCTTAAGCCTTGGAATTTGTAAGCCCTTGAGGGTATTCTATTTATTTTTGAATTTGATATTCTACATGCTATAGATTCATGTATTGGATATCATTGAATGTATAATTCGCATGTGGGACTATTTTGTACAAACCTTATTGATTAATGATGTAAAGGTTGAAGAATTACATCCTTTCTCATAATGAACGTTGATTATCATATTCACAAGATGTTATATATTTTGGGGCGTTTCAATAATATTCATTCACCATCATCTCTAAGAAGAATTAAAAAATGAGTACCTCACAGTAAAAAATCCATTAATTCTGCGAAATAATTTGAAGGAGAGATACTAGCACTAGAAAACCGTAATCCTCCCAAGAGCTCGTTATGATTGGTTGCACTTAAGGTTGCAAGATTGTAAATCAGTTAGTGAGTACAGCTCTGCATTATTTAAAAAAAATCTCTCGATTAAAATTATGTGGAGAAAAAATTACTGAAGGAGATATGTTTGAAAAAATATTGACCACATTTCAAGCTAATAATGTGCTCCTGCAGCAGTAATATAGGAAGTGTCGTTTTTCAAAGTACTCTGAACTGATTTCATGCCTTCTTATGGATAAACAAACTAATCAAATGTTATTGAGAAATCGTCTATCCCATCCAACTAGTTCTGCTCTATTCCCTAAAGTGAATAAGGTTGCATTTCATGGTTGTAGACGAGGAAGAGGTTATGCTTAATCAGATATGCAAATGCTAGATATCTTTCTGATCTGCATAAAAGCAAATCACAAACAGGATATGTTTTTACCTATAGCATACTCCTATATCTTGGTGATTAGTAAAACAAGCATTGATTACTACTTCTTTAAATCACTTAGAGATAATGGCAATTTATGAAGCAAGTCAAGAATATATTTGGCTTAAATCCATGATCCATCATATTGAAGAAAGATGTGGATTGTCTTCAACAAAAGATAGTTCAACCATATTATATGAAAATAATGCTGCGTATATCACACAAATCAAAGAAGACTATATCAAAGGTGACCGGATAAACATGTTTCATCAAAATTCTTTTACACACATGAGCTCCATAAGAATGGTGATATTGATGTTCAATAGATACGCTCAAGTGATAATTTGGCAGATCTATTTCCTAAAACATTACCGACTGCAACATTCAAGAAGTTGGTGCATAATATTAGGATACGTCGAGATAAAGACCTACTATGCAATAGTGATGGGAAGTTATCAATTATAGTGGATTGTAGATTGTACTCTTTTTTCCTTCGTCTAAGGATTTTTTCCACTGGATTTTTCTTAGTAAGGTTTTAATGAAGCAATCTAAACAAATCACATACAAAAATATTGTACTTTTTTTCCACCACCAAAGGTTTTTTCCCACTGGATTTTCCTTGGTAAGGTTTTAACGAGGCATATTTTTAGTATATGGTTATCAAAGGGAGAGTGTTGTGAAATATTTGAACAACTATCAAAAGAGATGCAATTGGAATTCAATGAGTTTTAAGCCAAAGTGGAAATAGGGAAAAGTTTGACCATGTGGGAAGTATAGTATGCCATGTGATAAACCACATTGTGTGATAAAGAGTGGTAAATAGTGAAGGTTTTATCACCTATAAATAGCTGAGTTTGCATGGTAATGAAGATAGAGAAAAATTGTGTATTAAATGTGCGATCTTTTATTTCTTTTTCCATTGTGACTCTTTCTTCTTTATTTTGTTTAGTTTTATAATAAATTATTTATACATGAAAATGTTTATAATTTTAATAATTAAAATATATATACTTTACCATTATTTTGAGAAAAACAAAATTAACCCCGACATTGAAATGAACATTTCTCATAAAAAAAATAGTAATTACTATTCATCAATTTTAAATCTTTTGGGCGTGGAATGTTTTTCTGTCTACGTAATGCGAGAGTGCTTACCAGTCAGCAGTGTCCAACGGATATATTTTTGAAGATATAAAAGAAAAATTCGTTGGAAATAAATGAGATAGATGATATAGAGAAGTGAAATGAAGTGAAGTGAAAATTGGTAAGAGAATTCATTGAGAATTTGAGAAATAATTGTAAACGGATTTTCATCTCATATTCTTCTTGTAAAAAAAGAGATATTTTTGGGATAAAATTACTTTAGATAAGTGTGATTAGGCATCAGATTAAAGAAATAGAGATATATATGCATTGTATTTGAGAGTTAATGCAGATAAAAAAAATGTCCAATTATACTTTTATTCTCAATCATGTTGATAAACAATGTTCAATTAATAATAATATTATTCACTCTTTTATAGCGGTATAAATTAAAATTTAAAATTTTATAATAATTTCTTTTTTAATGAAAAGTTTTATGTGCTATTGCGTCCCTAAAGTTTTGTTAGCAGATATTTTAATATTATAATGTGTTATACGTTTGCTTTTCTATTCTTTCCCTCCAAGTTTTATTTTTCTTTATCTCCAAGTCTTTGCCTCAAGTCAAGTCTTCATTCTTATCCACCAAGCCTCCAAGGAAATTTCCCACCAAGTTTCCTCACCTCCAAAGAAATTTCCCACCAATTTCCTCTCTTGTACTTTTCCTCCAAGTTGACCCCTTTCTTGGTTTCCTCTCCTATAAATTAAGCATTTCACATCTCTTATTGATTGGTAGCTCAAAAAAAAAAAATATATATATATATATATATAAGAAGTGTTTGTTTTATTATGTTTGTGTGAGATTATCAGGCAAATAAAAAATGGTGTATGTGATAAAGCTTTGGATTCAACCAATTGTGTAGTATTGGTCAACCATACGACTTAGTCGGACTGTTGTATCTTGGGGGGGACAAGTCAAGGTTTTTTCTGCTGCACCGGTGTGAGGCTTTGCCTAACCGCAGTGGGCTTGAATCTCCTTAAAGAGTTCCCGCACCTCAGCCCTTACAATAGTTATTGTAATTTTTATTATTTGTATTTTCTAGTGTTTTATTTGTAATTATCACCAACAATTTTAAGGAGATTCAAATAGTAAAATTCATGGAGCCAGTATTGGAGAAGCCCAACAAGAATACTGGCGATCTCAAAGAGCCCTTCCAGTTCAAGGGAGCCTATTTCAAGAGATGGAAAAGCAATGTGCTTTTCTACCTCAGTCTCCTCAAGGTGGCCTATATCCTGATCGAGAAAAATCCGAACAAAGTCCCCACTGAAGAGATGACCAATGAGGAGTATGACGTTCATCTTGAAAAAATCAAAAAATACAACACAGATGAGTATAAATGTCTGTATTATCTTTTGAATTGTCTTTCGGATCAATTTTTATGATTATTATGATACTCTTTACACCACTGCCAAGAAAATTTGGAAAGCCTTGCATAATAAATATGACACTGAAGAGGCATGCGCTAAAAAATATGCTGTAAGCTGCTTTTTCCGCTATCAGATGATAGATAGAAAATCAGTGGTGGAGCAAGTTCAAGATTTTCAGATGCTAATGGTTGAAGTTAGATCCGAAGGCATCAAAATTGGAGACAATCTTGTTGTGGCAGGTATTATTTACAAACTGCCATCATCTTGGAGGGAGTTTTAGAAGTCAATGTGTCATAAACAATAAGAGACATCCTTGGAGACTTTAATCACACGGATTCGGGTGGAGGAGGAAGCACGAGGACAAGATGTGCTTATGACACAAGAACATTTTACTGCAAAGTTAAATTTAACTTCTGGAAATACTTTACCTAAAAGTCGATTTCATAAAAATAGTCACTTGAAGCCAGTTAAGAAAATTTGAAAAAATACTAGAAGGCCACAAAATAAAAATTACCCGAGGCAAAAGAAATGGAATCAGGAACCCCCTTCACAAGATCTGACAAATGTGATATGTTTTGTGTGTTGCAAAAGTGGGCATATTGATCGAACTAGCAAATTTCGGAAACAACAGTCTCGACCACAGGCTAATGTTACCGAGGAACCATTTGTGGCTATGATTATAGATATTTTTATGGTTCAATCTGTGGAAGGGTGGTGGGCAGACTTTGGTGCCAATAGGCATGTCTGCTATGATAAAGATTGGTTCAACGATTTCACTCCTTTTAATGAGGAGATGACTGTTATGCTTGGTGACTCTAATTTAACCAAGGTGCTCGGGTGTGGGGATGTTGAGCTGAAATTTACCTTTGGACGTGTGCTTATTTTAAAAGATGTGTTGTACACACCGTCCATAAGGAAAAATCTTATGTCGAGTTATTTGCTCAACAAAGCTGGTTTCAAGCAGACTATTGAATCTGACCAATATGTAAAATTAAATGTTAAGAATAAGAAAGCACATGTTTCTGTTTACATGTTGTCTTCTATGAATTTTTGGCATGTTCGTTTGTGCCATGTTAATAACCGATATGTGGGAGTCATAACTAGTTTAGGATTAATTCCCAAACTAACAAATAAGTTTGAGAAATGTGAAGTTTGCAGTCAAGCAAAAATAACTAAAAGGCCTCATAAAAGTGTGGTAAGAAATACTGAATTGTTAGAATTAATTCACACTGATTTATGCGAATTTGAAGGAATTTTAACACGTGGTGGAAATAAATATTTTATCACTTTTATTGATGATTTTTCAAAATTAACTTATGTATACTTGTTGAAAAATAAAAGTGATGCTTTTGAAAAATTTAAAGAATTTCTTCTTGAAGTTGAAAATCAATTCAGTAAAAAGATTAAAAGATATAAAAGTGATAGAGGCCAGGAGTATGAATCTTTTGGATTCAACTTGTTTTCTTAGTCTTTGAAAATAATCCATGAAACTACTCCACCATATTCACCTGTATCTAATGGTGTAGCAGAAAGGGAAAATAGAACTTCAACTGATTTAACAAATGCTATGCTAATTGAAGCAGATGCTCTTTCAAATTTGTGGAGAGAAATAATTTTAACTGCATGTCATGTTATGAATAGAGTGCCACATAAAAAAACAAAATTTACACCTTTTGAGTTGTGGAAAGGGCATAAGCCAAATTTGAGATATTTGAGGGTTTGGGGTTCTCTAGCTTTTGTTAGACTTGTGAACCCTAAAAGACCTAAATTAGGAGTGAAAGCTGTCACTTGTGCTTTTCTTGGATATGCAACAAATAGTAAAGCTATTAGATTTTTTGATATTGAAAATAAAATAATTTTTAAATCCGATGATACAATTTTTCATGAAGAAAACTTTCCTTTTAAATCTAAAAATGGCGGAGGTTAAAATTATCAAGAAAATATTTGATCTTAAACCAGTTCTTTTACTCATCTTTTACAAAACCAAGATACTGTAGTTTTTGAACCTAGATGGAGTAAAAGAGCCAGATTAGAAAAAGATTTTGGCCCTGATTATCATGTTTTTATTGTAGAGGAAACTCCATTAACTTTACAAGAAGCTTTGGCATCTCCTGGCTCTATTTTTTGGAACAAGGCTATAAATGATAAGATGGAACCATTATTATCCAATAAAACTTGGGTATTAGTAGATTTACTACCAGGTTGTAAAACTATTGGCTGTAAATGGGTTTTGAGAAAAAAAACTTAAACCGAATGGAACTATTGATAAATATAAAGCAAGACTTGTTGCAAAAGGTTTTAAACAACAAGCAGATCTTGAATTTTTTGATACATTTTCTCTAGTTACTAGAGTTACATCCATTAGATTATTAATTACAGTGACTGCAATTCATGATCTAAAAATTCATCAAATGGATGTTAAAACAGCCTTTTTAAAAGGAGACTTGGGTGAAGAAATCTGTATGGATCAAACTGAGGATTTTGTGGAACCCGGTCAAGAAAGCAAAGTGTACAAGCTAGTTAAATCCCTATATGGCTTAAAACAAGCTCTTAAACAATGGCGTGAGAAATTTGATTCATGCATAATTGAGAATGGATATAAAACGAATGAATGTGATAAATGCATCTACTATAAATCTGAAAAAAATTCACGTGTCATTATTAGCCTCTATGTAGATGATTTACTTATATTTGGCTCTAATTTGCATATCATCGTGGAAATTAAAAATATGCTTCGCAGCCATTTTGATATGAAAGATCTTGGTGAGGCTAATTATATTTTGGGAATGAAAATTACCAAAACTTGTGATGATATATTTCTTAATCAGTCACATTAAGTTGAGAAAATTTGAGAAAATATAATTTTTATAAATGCAAGCATTTTCTTACTCCTTTTGATCCTTATGTGCGTTTATTTCCTATTGAAAATGATGAGGATGTAATTAATCAAAAGGAATATGCTAGTATGATTGGTAGCTTGCGTTATGCGACTGACTGTACTAGACTTGACATTGCCTATGCAGTTGGAGTACTTAGCAAGTTTACTAGCAAGCCTAGTAATAATCACTGGCTAGCCATTGAGTGGATTATGAAATATTTATCTGGTACCATAAAATATAGCTTGTTTTATAATAAGTATCCTACAGTACTTGAAGGTTACAGTGATGCCAATTGGAATACTTTGTCAAGTGATTCATTATCAACCAGTGGTTACTTGTTTACCTTGGGAGGTGGTGCTATAAGTTGGAAATCGAAAAAAACAAACCATTATTGCTAATCAACAATGGAGGTTGAACTTATTGCTTTAGCTACAGCCAGTGAAGAAGCAAATTGGTTAAGAGACTTGTTAAATGAAATCTTTTGTTGGGAAAAACCGATTCCACCTATATTGATTCATCGTGATAACATCGCAGCAATTGGTTGAGTTAATAACCGTTATTATAACGGTAAATCCAGACCTATCAGAAGAAAACACAATACTGTGAAATCTTATACAAATAATGGCATCATAAATGTGGATTATATTAAATCTGGTGATAATCTTGCAGATCCATTAACTAAGGCCTTAGCAAGAGATAGAGTTTGGAATACATCGAGGGGGATGAAGTTGAAGCCCATTGAATATAGCAGGAGCCATGTATGAGGATACTCAACTTAGGGACCAGAGATCCTGTAATTGGGTTCAATGAGAAAAACGATCATATGATGGCCGTGAGAAATGCACTAAATTACTTTTTACCCATCCCTATGATGTAAGTGCATTTATTCTTTAACGTTGTAAAGGTTGAGCTATTAAAAAACTCTTAATGAATTTCTGTAGCTCTTATTGAGTGGGGTGTCATAGTTACAGGAGTACCCTTGATAGATTTCACTTATGTGAGTGTGGTAGTGGGGCCGCTACATATGAGATTTGGGCTAATTCTCAAACAAACTCATGAATCGTGGGATCACACAAGGCCGTAATGTGCTAGCTCTTAAAGTTTATGTAAACACCTAGAATATTATATGTGTGCAATAATTATTTATTTCCCTTAAGCAGTCATAGTTCAATGCTGAGCATACTATTGGCTCTAGAGTAGATATTATTGTTTCACTAATGGAGGTTCAATGCAGAACACACCTACCATGATGCATAATATCCTTATTTGCCTAATAATCTCAATTTTTGTTACCTATAATATTAAAATAGGTGAGGGAATGTTAACAGATATTTTAATATTATAATGTGTTATAGGTTTGATTTTCCTTTCTTTCCCTCCAAGTTTTATTTTTCTTTATCTCCATGTCTTTGCCTCAAGCTAAGTCTTCATTCTTATCCACCAAGCCTCCAAGGAAATTTCCCACCAATTTCTTCTCCTATACTTTTTCTCCAAGTTAACCCCTTTGTTGATGACCAAGCATTCCTCTCCTATAAATTAAGCCTTTCACCTCTCTTATTGGTAGCTCAATATATATATATATATATATACATAGAAGAAGTGTTTGTTGTTTTATTATGTTTGTGTGAGATTATCAGGAAAATAAAAAAGGGTGTATGTGATAAAGTTTTGGATTCAACCAATTGTACAGTATTGGTTAACCTACTTAGTCGGGCTATTGTATCTTGGGGGGACAAGTCAAGGTTTTTTCTGTTGCATCGGTGTGAAGCTTTGCCTAACCGCAAAGGACTTGAATCTCCTTAAAGAGAGCAAATTTCTCGCACCTCAGCCCTTACAATAGTTATTGTAATTTTTATTATTTGTATTTTCTGATATTTTATTTATAATTATCACCAACAAGTTTAAATCATGAATAGGATGCAACCCTCTGCCCTCGCTCTATCGCCGGGGTCACTGATTTCCTTTCCGGTAGCTCATCCCCTTCTTGTTGAAAGAAGCTCTGAAACAGAACTATGATTCACACCATGGAGAGAACACTTGATAAACAATTTTTAATATAGATTTAAAGTTTAAACCAATTATTCAAGTCAAACTAAACAATGTTTCCCAAGATCAACTTTCAATAAGATAATATATTGTTTAAAATATTATCCGCAATTACAGTTAGCAAAATCGAAATTTTATACACAGAT
Source organism: Camellia sinensis (assembly GCF_004153795.1). Lineage (NCBI taxonomy): Eukaryota > Viridiplantae > Streptophyta > Magnoliopsida > Ericales > Theaceae > Camellia > Camellia sinensis. Next base: position 357,013 of record NW_021025168.1, read on the forward strand.
TTTTTCTTTTTATTTATTTATTATTATTTTTTTATTACTGTTGATATTAGAAACATTTTTATTACCAATAACTAATTAAATTGGGAACAGAACAATAAAATTCATAAAATCAATTATGTTTCTTCTTGTTAGAAATTAATATAGAAGAAACCAGTTTATCTGCATTTTCATGCAACAACCCAAAGTATTTCGAATTTCTTCTTAGTCATTCATTTTGTACCTCACTCTCCTTCCTCAAATTCAATAATCCCCAATATTGAGGATACCACATCTGGATGAATTTTTAATTTGAACCTTAATTTTTTTAATCAAATAATAAATTATATATATTATTAGATTATTAGTTCAATTTTAAAGTTATATCATCCCAAAGAAATATGACCGTAGAATATAGTTTAACCACCACAAGGATGTAATCAGAAACAACTATGACTAATAAATTGAAGATTATTCATATAGTACACAAAATTAGTAGCATTTTCATGACTTTTCATTATTCATGCTCTCTCTCCTCTCTTTTAGCATTTAGTGGCTAACAGTTTACGTTACATGGACTCTTCTAGTTCACCATTATACTTGTGTTGATTAGTGTACCCTGTATTTACCATACATGAAAACACTATGTAAGAAATTTGTACGAAACATGTACCTAATTTAGACTCTTGAAGTTGAATCCCTCTAATTTTATTTGATATTTGAAAAAGATGCTGACATTGATAGTAAATCAAGTCTCTGTATTCATACCAACTATTAGATGCATATGCAAATACCTTAATATTTAAACTTAAAAAGATAAGACATTTGAACCGGTATTCGCACCCGATATCCATTCCTGAATTCATGTAGTATAACTAGCGCTGAAACCCATTTACAGTAAATCCACCATCAACGCAAATGACCTGACCGGTGATATATGAAGCAGCAGGGAAGCAAAGGAATGCTACTAGTGGTGAAACCTCATTAGCCTCTCCAGCTCGGCCGATAGGAGTACGAGATACTACGCCATTTGTCCATTCCAAATCAAGAGGATTTTGCTGTAAAGAAGAGGATTTTTAACTAATGTGAGAAGGGAGGAACAAAAAAAAAATTCTCAATTAATAAAGAGTTATCGAAATATGTATCCGGTGCAAGCGAGGAATATGTAAAAATAGTATAGTTATTTTCACTTGCAAGCTTATTTGTTTGGTTGTAGTTTAAAAAACAGCTTATTGACTAACGATGCAATTTGTCTACTATTTTTACATATTTCTCGCTTGCAAGAAAAGTTGATCGTTAATACTTAGAAAAGCAAGCTTATTTGTTTGGTTGTAGTTTGAAAGTAAACTATTGACTAAAAAATAAATTTTGCTAAAAAAATCTGTAACTTATGAGCATTACTATTTAAGATCAAAAGTTAAATCCACTTTTGAGTAGGGCAGCAAATGAACCGAGTCGAGCTGAGCTATGCTGAGCTCGAGCTCGGCTCGTTTACTTATCGAGCTCGTTTATTGAGCTCGAGCTTGGCTCGATAAGAAACTGTGCTCGAGTTCAACTTGTCTCGTTAACATTAATGAAACTTGAGCTCGGCTCGACTCGATCAACTCGATAATTTTTTTTTTAATATTATTTATATTATTTAAATAAAAATATTTAAATAAAGAATATTATTTAATATATAAATAATGTAGTTATACAATTATTTATATGTGTTTATATATTATTTATATTATATAATATATAAATAATATATTTATTATATAATTTAAATATAACTTTATAAGCCGAGCTCGTGCGAGCTTGAGCTTGGCTCGTTTACTAAACGGACTGAGCTGAGCTTGTTCATGAATAGTTCAGTTCATTTGCAGCCCTACTTTTGAAACTCAATGATGTGGTACTCTATTAAAATATCTAAGTCAATTTTGTCTCTCATTTATTTTCTAATCATCAATCAATCATTTTATTGACATATTATTGATTCTAAAAAATAGATTTATAAAATGGACTTATATAATTTTTTTCTTTAACTTATTTAGCAAACCCATTGGAAAAGTCAAAAGAGCCCCTCTAAAATGGGGAGAATAGACTTTGAAATTATATGATTAGGAAAAGTAGATGAAGATTTGTACCTGCACGGCATCAACAAGTGAGGTTTTGATGAGGCCCGGCGCTATTGTGTTAACTCGAATGTTGTCCTTTGCCCACTCGCAAGCCAAGTTTTTTGTGAGTTGATTCATTGCTCCTACAAAAAAACAAAATAAATGAAACAATAAAAAAAAAATAAAAAAAGAAGACGTGCAATGCATTATTCTCTTCGAAATGTGTTTGCTTTTATGTCTCAAAGTTGGCAAGAAATTCACTATCCAAATATCTCTGGTTCCCTATCTTACTACAAAAACTTAAGTTTTTAGAGACTAAAATTTAGAGATAAAATCATTTTTTGGAGACTAAATAATTTTGTTACGAAAAGTGTCATCATTATATTTTTCTATTGTGTTAACTCGAATGTTGTCCTTTGCCCACTCGCAAGCCAAGTTTTTTGTGAGTTGATTCATTGCTCCTACAAAAAAACAAAATAAATGAAACAATAAAAAAAAAATAAAAAAAGAAGACGTGCAATGCATTATTCTCTTCGAAATGTGTTTGCTTTTATGTCTCAAAGTTGGCAAGAAATTCACTATCCAAATATCTCTGGTTCCCTATCTTACTACAAAAAATTAAGTTTTTAGAGGCTAAAATTTAGAGATAAAATCATTTTTTGGAGACTAAATAATTTTGTTACGAAAAGTGTCATCATTATATTTTTAGCAATAAAAATTAGGCATTAGTGATAAATTATTATCCTTTTGGGACCAAATTTTTTATCTCAAAAAATAAACTATTTTGAAACCAAATTATTTTGTCCCTAAAAGTCTATTTATTAGTGACAATTTCAAAATTTCGTCGCTAAATGCCCTATTTTTGGAATTTTCCTTATAGAAGGGTGTTATATGCCTGGGAATTGATTGCAGAAAACAGATTTTTTAATATCTTATCGTCAGCGTCTCCCCTGTGTCAAGACAATGTCAACTGTTAAGTTTGGGGAACTACCTTTGCAGGCTCTAGCTCTTTCTCTGTGTCTATCCTTTACTCCTACAACAGCTCCCTTCTTGGCCCTCATCTCAGTATCAACAAGTTTGTTTTGAATAAGGCATTACCCCCCAAAGTTCTCCTTTCTGGTTGGCTTGCCTAGAAAAACAGAATTAAAATAACAAAGTATTTGCATAGACTTGGCATATTAGGTAGCAGCGTTTCCTCGCTTTGCCCTTTCTGCAGCTCCGAAGTTGAATCTGCAGTTTATGTCCTGCTTCACTCCCATTGCTCCTGGTTCATCTGGTCTGCTGTGCTCTAGGACTGGGGGTTTCATTGGTGCATTCAAGAATCAGTGGAAGGACTTTTCAACTGGTGGTTGGATGGAAAATTTAAGGGCCTTCAAAAGAAAATCTGGACAGCTATTCCCCTAGTGGTTCTTTGGTTTCTTTGGAAACAACGTAATGAGTGTGTCTTCTCTTCGGTCCAACCTAACTCCTCTGGTCTGAGTGAGCTCATCAAAATTAGAACAGCTCTTTGGCTCAAAGCATCTATAAAGGATTTTCCATTCTTAGTTGATGACTTTGTGTTCTAGTGGAGTCAAATCGGAGGAATTTAATGGGGATGGTCATTTGTTTTGGTTGGAATGCAGAGTAGTGGTAATCTACTCATTTTGATTGTTTTGGCTGCCGTTTGTTGTGTTCACAAGCACATAGCTGGGATGTAGAGTGATCGTAATCAATTTATTTTGATTGTTATGGCTACTATGTATAATCTGGTTGTTAAAGGTTTAGGTAAAATCTGGTTGCTAAAGGCTTGATGAGCATTAATCTGCTTGCCGTTTAGAAGATTGTTTTTTCTCTGTAATGGCTGCATCTAGATTGTTTTTGTTCACTGCAGTTTTGCTGAGCTGTTTGTTTTGGCTTCTGTTGATGGGTGGATCATCCAACAACTTGTTTTTGTTTTGCTTTTTGTGTTGGTTTCTCACCAACTTGGAACTTGGAGCTTGAACTAGCTCCAAGCTCCTCTTTATTGATGTACTCTATCATACTTAGTATGTTTCTTATTAATAAAGATTTATTTTGCTGATAAAAAATCATCTGAAAAAAAAAAAAAAAAAAAAAACTTTATTTTTTACTTTTCAAGACGACCTTTTAGCGACTATTCTCATGACGATGGAAATTGGTCCCTAAATGTCTTTTGTAACAAAATTTTCACTTTTAGAGAGCAAAACATTTAGTCGAAAAAACTCTTATATGTTGTAGCGTCTCAAAATCCCTCTCCATTTTTTTTTAGGCAAATTATGCAAATAGTTCTTCTTGTTTACACATTGTGTTATTTTGATCCCTCTAATTTCAATTTGCTAGATTTTGGCCTCAAATTTTGAATTATGTATTACTTTGGTCCAATTGAAAAATAAAGTTAAGAAATTAGACGGAAAATTTGCACGTGGACAACATGTACAGAGTTTTTAAGGGCAAAAAAGTCAACTTGTTCTCACTCTCAATTAACTAAATGATTAATCCATCTAACTCAAAGTGAGTTAACTCACTTTAACTCAATGATATATATATATATATATATATGTACATAGAAGAGAGAGAGAGAGAGAGAGAGAGAGAGAGAGAGAAAAGGGAAATAGCATTGATGGAGTCAACCTAATTCAGGATCGAGCATTGAGCCCAAACCAGCACACCACCGGCGCAAAACGTAACCTCACAATGTCGGGAAAACCAGCAAGGCAGCCATAAATCGGAACCAAAACATAGCCCAAGCCGGAGTAGAACCAAACCAATATCAGAGAAGAGGCAAGGTTACGTTGAAGAAGACAAACTTGCATCGGTCAGCCGCAGGCAAAGCCAAACCCAGCCACACTGTAAATCAGTTCCAGCTACACGGCCAAACCAGTTCAATCTGCGATTCCACTCAGAGTTGGATGAACGCCACTCTCAGCATAGAAGCAGAAGGTGCACTCCATACTCAAACATAACCACAAGACCGGCGTAGACTCACCTTGAATGGAAATTCACGCAACTCCTGTAGCTAAACCCAAGTTTCAGTATACTTACATTGTCGTACACTTCCACCATGACATCCAGACTTGACATCATCTGCAAGCAACCACCGTTACACTGAAAGAACCGAACCAGGTAGTACACTTCCACTGGCTATGACAATGGATGAACCTAAACATAACACATACTCATTCACTCAAATAGATGAAAGGCAGTGGAAAACAGTGGAACGGCAGACGACGGTGGTCGGTGGCTTTTCCAAAGGTGAAACCATCATCAAACAAAATGTGAGATGGCTCTGAAAGTGTCAACTAGAGCTGGCGCTAGTGACAGAGTATAGAGAGAGACAATCAAAGAAGGTGTGAGAGAAGAAGGAAGAGGTGTGGCGGAGGCAGAGGCGGAGGTGGTGGCGGTGGACCTTGCGAGATTCCTTCACCCGTCGTTGTCGCCCTAGAAGAACGTTTTGGTGCATGGTCTTGACTTCTTCAAGACATTTCACCCATAACCCATATACCAGATATATAATATGTTATTATTATCTATCCATATCAGTTAATGGAGATAATATCTGTATCCTGAGTGGTTATCCTAAATAGGTTTGAATTCAATTTCAAAACCTATTTGGATAAGATTCTAATTCAAATTCAAATGGTCATGCCACATGGGCGCCCATTACTAACATCTCCCACTCGCACATGAGTTGGCACGACACTGCCATATCTCTATCTCAATTTCCCAAAAATAAACAATCTCATACTAGCCACTGCACCGTGCGACTGTTGAGAACACCTGCATGTGGGAGCTCTATATTAGAAACTCAAAATGAGCCAGCATAGAGACATCAACCCAAAAAGAACAGAAATAGTGTCTCATATACCCCAGACCCATCTAATTACACCGGTCCAAAAAACATCTCTAATCCCTCAAAAAGAGCATGTTTGACCCTCTCAATTCTTGCAATATATTCACACTCAATTCGCCTCTCATACAGAGCGATGTGAGTTGCCGGCAGTGAATATACAACAGTGGTGTAATACTAGATAATCTTCCCTTTGCACTCATGCCATTTAGTTTAGGATTGACCGCTTTCCCAGTAATGTCCCTTAAGATCGAATCATGCATGACCGCAGGCAACATACCAAAGTGGCAGAACATCAACCCCTTACCTTATGACATAGTCAAAAGTCACAAAAGGGTACATAAATGAAAGTCACATCAATAATGACGCGTAAGACTCACACGGTGAGGAAGCAGGGATCCATTCTCTCACCTCATTACTCGGTCGCTAAGCACATATAGTATGAATACATGTTACGGTGGAGTAACTCTTCCAAAAAGAGTGATCCAACGACGATCGATGAAGACCACTGAGGCATGATCAATGGTCAAAAAGAAGTTTTTCTTACTTAGTCATTATGAGCCAGGAATTTATAAGGTTGTCGCCACCTAGGGTGGGCAGTCGTCTATTTTAGATATGATGGACATGGGATGTAATTTATATGCTCGATGTATGATCTTAGGGATTGTTTTTAGAAAATTCTCGGTTTGTCTTTGATGACTTACATAGAGAATATCCTAGAATGATTCTAGATGCAAAATTGCAAATCCATTGACCTACCTATCGGTAAAAGTCAGAGTCTTAGCTATTAAGTGAATCCTCGGATAGTCTTTGGGAGAAACAAATGACCTATATTCCTTGATTTTTTCTTTGTTGTGGAGCCTAAAGTACGCTATGTGGGCGTATTCGCATGATAAGTGTTATCTTTGGTAAATGGTCAACTGAGTTGTTTAGACATTGACCTTGCTCATTAGACTGTGGATAAAATGCTTTATTAGAAGCATATTAATTTGCTCCTTGTAAGATTCAATGCGCTAGTTGGGCGCATTAAGAATGAACGCAAATTGGTCACCAAAAATATTCTTTAGAGAGGTTATTGCGCAAGAGGTAGTGATCTTAAATCATTTCATGTGAGGCGCACATGGTGGATTCCGTTGTATATACTTATCGCAAGAGGTGCTGATAAGGCTTATGTTTGGAATCTATAATTGCCCAAGCTGTGGTCAATTTTTTTAAAATCGATCACTTATTTTGAGATGATGGGATGTTGACACTATTATGGTTTGTGTCATAATGATTAGCGATGATGATGTCAGCAGGCAAGATTGGCTCACTCACCGAGCAATCGCCCTTGGCGCTTGGGAGCGAGCAAGGATGAGACTGGTGGTTTATTTTTATTTGGAGCCAAAAGAGGCTTAAATCATCCACTATGTATGTCGCCTTGGTTATAACCAAGATGATGTCGTGTTAAGGACCAAACATGGATGTTAGTACCACCTTCCATGTTGTGCCTTTATGATTAGCCAGATGCGAGATCTCATTTGGCGCCTAGAAGGTGAGCAAATAGAGAATTCGGTTAGGCGCTAGAAAGCGACTAGACTAATATCTGTACGGTGTATCGAGTATGACG
>NW_021025168.1:364565-395729 GCF_004153795.1 Camellia sinensis
CCATATATCATATCAGATATATAGGATAATATCTCATCTATCCATATCAGTTGATATGATAGATATAGATATCCTGAATGGTTATCCAAATAAGTTTTGAATTCAAATTCAAACTTACATGGATAAGGTTCAAAAGGTTCAAATGGTCATGCCACATGAGCGCCCATTTAAGCCTTATCAGCACCTCTTGCGATAAGTATATACAACGGAATCCACCATGTGCGCCTCACATGAAGTGGTTCAAGATCCCTACTTCTTGCGCAATTACCTCTCTAAAGATATTTTGGTGACCAATTTGCGTTCATTCTTGATGCGCCCAACTAGCGCATTGAATCGTACAAGGAGCAAATTAATATTCTAATGAGCAAGGTCAATGTCTAAACAACTCAGTTGACCATTTACCAAAGATAACACTTATCATGCCGAATACGCCCACATAGCGTACTTTAGGCTCCCACAACAAAGAAAAAATCAAGGAATATAGGTCATTTGTTTCTCCCAAAGACTATCCGAGGATTCACTTAATAGCTAAGACTCTGACTTTTACCGATAGGTAGGTCAATGGATTTGCAATTTTGCATCTAGAATCATTCTAGGATATTCTCTATGTAAGTCATCAAAGACAAACCGAGAATTTTCCTAAAACAATCCCTAAGGATCATACATCCGAGCATATAAATTACATCACCCATGTCCATCATATCTAAAATAGACGACTGCCCACCCTAGGTGGCGACAACCTTATAAATTCCTGGCTCATAATGACTAAGTAAGGAAAAACTTCTTTTTGACCATTGATCATGCCTCAGTGGTCTTCATCGATCGTCGTTGGCCTATCATGGCTTGACGAAATCTAAGAACCACTATTTGGATAACTGTTTTAGGCCGTAAAAGATTTATTAGAGCTAGCAACCTTTTTGGGCTCCTAACTTTTCACCATAAAAGCGGAAGGTAAATCCCTACGGATCTACTTATCCAATTCTCTAACGAGAATGTTGGGTCACAATGTCCACAAATCAATGTTCTGAACTTATGTCAATCATAGCCTAAGTCAAAATAACCTCACTCCCCAGGAGGAAGTCTTCTCATGGTCTACACTTTCCTCAATGGTGCGACTTTTCGGTATCTAGCGAGCCTTATGCGTCAACAATGACTATCCAAATTACGCATAACTTTATAACAGTTTTGCGTCATAATGGAAAGTCAACCAAATTATAAAAAATCGTTAATCCTCAAAGACTTTGTCTTAAACTGCGCAACATTGATCCACTTTCTAAAAATAGGGGACTAGAGCCTTAGGCATTATCCTAGGCTCTTTCAACACAATGAGGCTAAAGAGTCTAATTTCAACACAATGCTCTCACAAGCGATGCGTCAAATTCTTAGAGTCATAACAACGTTATCAGCCTTGACCTTTTCATTACTATGCTGCAACGTTTGCGCTTAGTGGTAAATGTTATTCAAAACGTTAGCCTAGTAAAGGAATCACACAAAGAAGCACCTCATCCATGTCTCACACTTGAGTGTGGAAACAAAGTGTCCAGACTTAGACAAGCTAGCAATGATAATAGATTTTACAGCCACTTGGCGCTAATCTTTTCACTTAGTGTTAATAGATTTTGCTGCTACTAAGCGCTAATCTTTTAATCTTCAAGTGATACTTCAACGCACACTATTATAGTGCATGAAATTTTTTGCTCCATCCACTCCCAATAATTGGGTATAGAGCAAAATGCTGCTCATACTGGCTACTCGTCTTACACTTAATGACTAATTTATTTAAGCTCGCATTTCTTGGATGACGTGATTCTTGAATGTTACTTCATCCAATGATGTAACATTATTTACAAGTCAAATTACAAAGTCAATCCGCGCAGCTCATTAGTCAAGATCATATACAGATCTATTGAGGGCTTACTAATTTCATAACTCCAAAACTCGCCAACCAAAACTATGTAGCGTGCCGCTAACCATAGCGCACACATTAGTTTTTATTGTGCCAAACAAGGCAACAAAACCACGGTGACTTTGAATCATGTTTCCTTACTTTGGCTCAATTAAGACTTGACCTAAAGTCTCCAAGACTTTTGCTCATCTAAAAAATGGGATTACAATGTACATATTTGAACATCTCTACTAAGTCTAGGTCAACCAAATTAACTTCCATAAGCTACATCAATTTAGAGAGAAATTCGCATTGGGATTAATTTGATTAGCATAATATAATTTTGCCGCAAAAATCTAAATTAAATAGTGACAATATTACACAAGTCGCAAGATCGAAAATCCGCTATGCTCGTAATCATCTCTTGCGCCACAAGTGACAATTATCCAAAATTTAGTTTAATTTATGCGCAAAATATTGGTTTTCGGGAGTTAATCTACAAAGATTTCTCTCAACCGAATAACCTCCCACTGACTATGGCATATACAAAGCATGATAAATTCCATACAATAGCATCTTAATGTAAATTTACAAATAACTCATGCTATATCATTTAATAATGGAATTCTAATAAATAAATAAATAAACATGCTCTTCTAATTACAACATACATATTACAAACCCAAAAAAATATGCTGTATTCAATATTTAAATTATGCCATAACAGAAAGTACATCATCCTGAAATTTTCTGGTATTTTCTGGAATTTTAAATAACTAATAAACACACATAAAATTAGAAATAAAAAATCCAGAAACTGATAAAATGAGAAAATATTACCAGTAGATATTAAAACATTTCAGAAGCCCACAATAAAAATTTCAACCCCAGAAAATTATTCATGCAACACCAGATGCATTTTAAACCAGAAATAATGAATTATTATTTCAGGAAAAATATTTTTTATTTTAAAAATTAATTCTGAGTCTAACGGTACCAACCATGCTTAAAACAAAGTTATAACGAATAAATTATGGCCAATTAACGCAATTCAGAATTAAAAACAAATAAACAGAGCCTTAGGCATAAGCAGCCAAGCCAGCCAAGCCGCCGAAGGAAAACGGCGCGGCTCAGCACCGGCTCGGAGCGGCTCGACGCACGGCTCAAACGCGGCTCGGCGCTCGGCTCCAGCACGCGGCGCGCGTGCGAGGCGCGGACGGCGTGCGCGTGGACAGCGCCGCTGACGCGCGCGTGATGGCGCGTGCAGGTGCGTCAGCAGGGCATCCGACATGTGGGAGCGCGTGGCTGCGCGTGGGACGCGTGGAAAACGGCTCACGACGTCAGGTGGCGCGTGGTCTGCACGCGCCGCCTTCCAGTGTGTTTTCTGGTCCGATTTTTGTACTGCCGGACTCCTTTTTCCAAAATAAAATCATTTATGGTCTTAAAAAAGACATTAATGATCGTAAAAATGAAATATTTTGGATCTCTACCTCTTTTATAAATATACACATGATAAAAGAAAGCACGAAAATACCCATACATGGCTCTGATACCAATGTAAATCAAAACACAAAACATGCAGCGGAAAAATATTTAGATCATACCTTTAGATGATAGAACCTCGTGGGTAAATCACGTGCTTCCAGAGTCTGATAAACCAACCCAGCAGTGAAGTGATATCACAGATTGAATATCACCCACACAAATCACAGTGCAAATGACTTGATCGTTGTTCTTTTGGGAGAGAGTCAGTATATGGGTAAAACTCAGATCATACGTTGTTTCTCTCATAATCACCCATAACCCATATACCAGATATATAATATAATATTATTATCTATCCATATTAGTTAATGGAGATAATATCTATATCCAGAGTGGTTATCCTAAATAGGTTTGAATTCAATTTCAAAACCTATTTGGATAAGATTCTAATTCAAATTCAAATGGTCATGCCACATGGGCGCCCATTACTAACACATTCATTCACTCAAACAGATGAAAGGTAGTGGAACGGTAGACCATGGTGGTCGGTGGCTCTTCTAAAGGTGAAACCATCGACGAGCGAAGGGTGAGATGGCTCCGGAAGTGTCAATGGGAGCCGACGCTAGTGACAGAGAGTAGAGAGAGACAATCGAAGAAAGCGTGAGAGAAAAGGAAGAGGAGTGGCGGAGGTGGTGGTCCTGGACCCTGCGAGGTTCCATCACCCGCCGTTGTCGCCATGGAAGAAAGCATCGGTGCTCGGTCTCGACTTCTTCAAGGCAATGGTGCTGCTAGGGTTTTAAGAGAGAGAGAGATATAGAGAGGCAGAGAGAGAAGCGTAGGAAGAAGCTGAAAGGGAAATGGAAAGCAAAATGTCTATTGTACCCTTGGAAACCAATCACATGTCATTCACGTACAAATTTTCCGTCCAATTTCTTAATTTTCATTTTCAATTGGACCAAAATGATACAAACTTCAAAATTTAAGGTCAAAATTGAGCAAATTGAAATTAGAGGGACCAAAATGACACAATATGTAAACTATAGAGACTATTTGCATAATTTGCCCCTTTTTTTTTGAGCAAATTATACCGGTAGTCCCTATATTTTATTTCTTGTGTTATTTTGATCCTTACACCTTCAATTGGCTCAATTTTGATCCTTAATTTAAGATTTTGTATCGATTAGGTCAAATTGATAATACCGTTAGTATTTTTTAAGAAAAATTATCACTAAATTAGTTGAGCTCAACTCACTGAATTGAGTAAATTTATAATTTTACCCATAAAAATATGACAAATGACACTTTTTTCTCATTTTTCATAAAAAAAATTGTTAAGAATTGTAATCAATTGGACCAAAATAAAACACAAAGTCATAAATTTAGGGTCAATTGAGCTAAAAGAAATTATAGAGACTAAAATAACACAATGTCCAAAACAACGTGGTTTCAGAGTGTGTTTAAAATAAAATAAAAAATTACATGATATTTTGATGTTATATATATATATATATATATTTTAAATTCAAGCTGTTTAATTATGTAATTTGCTGACCTTGGCAAAAAGCACAGTAAAATCATTACCTTTAGAAGCTGCATAGATAGAAATTCGTGGCAGACTGATCACACCAGCAACAGAAGAGTTGAACACAATGCTTCCCTTTCCTGATGCCTTCAAGAGGGGATGTGCAAGTTGACATAGATGATAAGAAGCCTCAAAATTGGTACCCATCACAATGTTGTAATCTTCAACAGTGAATTCTGCTGCTTCTTTTGCTATTGATGTTCCAGCATTGTTAACCTAACCCAAAGACCAATCACAAAAAAAATAAAAATAAAAATTTGTTACATGTGTTAACAAATCAAAAAAAGAAACACAGAAAATGAAGCCCTTTTAACTATTTTATGTCAAGAATTTTGATTTGTGTTTGGAAACTAGGATAGTTGAGAAAACTATAAACGAGATTGGGTTTGGGATCATTATTTTTTTTTTGTATTTATAATCGAGTGTCAAAGTTAACTTGAACAGACCTTGACAAATTTCAAAATAGTATATATATTTTTTTGATAATCGGGTGTTCGAGCCAGCTTATAGGCACCTCGACTAAATCCTGGGATCCTGAAGTTAACAATTGAATAAGCCTTTGGTGTCTCTAAGGTTTGGAATGTTTGGCTTTTGTGGGTTTTGAACTTGCAGCCTCTTAGATGATAAACCCTATGGTTGCTTTCTCCATCCACTAAGCCAATGCTAGAAAATAATTTTTTTTTCAGGAGCTTTAATTTGAAATTAAAGTGAAACCCAACCGCCGGTTGAGGTGGGTCTAAGTGGGGTTATATTCTCTCAAGTGAAAAGATTACATATAAAAATAATGAGCCGAAACCATTGAATTGTGAATGAGAATTGTCTCATAAAATGAGCATCAATAAAAGTTGAGCTTAGATTTGGACTTAGTCTTGGTTTGGACTGGGCCTAAGTTTGCACTTGTGCATGTACTGGGTTTGGTCTTAGTCTTGGACTTGAACTTCGTCTTGGGCTTGGACTGCACTGAGTTGTGTTAGGCTTAATTTATGCATGTGTTTGAGATTGGGCTTGGATTAGATTGTGACCAACATCTATATCTACTTTGCGACCCATTTAGTTGGTTTATTCAAATATCATTATATACATATTCATTTGTATATATTATGCACATGTGATGTTTAGACTTTTCTAACTCTCTTTCTTTGATGATGGAGTTGATGACCATATTAGTGGCCATAAATTTTTAATCTTTGTAATTGTAGCCCTAATGCCTAGGGTTGATAGCCTTGATTAATGGTAATTTGATAACCCTATTGATGTTAGCCTTCTTGGCTAAAGCTCTCTCCTACTAGTGTAAATAAAGACCTTTCCCCTCTAACTTAGTAGGTTGTTTTTAGAGATTTTTTTGTGATGAAAAATGAGATGGTATTTTGAGATAATAAAGTTGGACATGGTTTTTATACCAATGAAAATTTTGCCTATCTTCTTTTTGCTTACCCATTTTTTGGTTCTTGTCAGAGAGAGAGTGCTATCCTTGTCAAGTTCGCCGAAACTATTTAGAAAGTCCTTCTGCATGAGTTGGTTTCGACCATCGTATCATAAGAGACAGATGCCAGCGTACCTCTAATTCCCATCGGGAGGCAGTAAATCAATTTTAAGAAAACTATGGTATCATCTGTTTGGTAACGTTTACGTTTTCAGTTTATATTTACAAAAATTTTATAAACTGATTTTTGTTTATTTTTTGAAAAACATAAACTACAAACACGTTTGGTAATTGACAAAATGTTTAAAAAAATTTAAAAATATAAAAAAAAGTGAGAAATAGTAAGTGGTGGCAAGTGGCAGCGAAAGACGATGGTAGAAAGTGGTGACGGTGGGTAGTGGGTGGGTGATGGTGGTGGGTGGATGGGTGACGGTGGCGGGTGGTAGCGAGTGGGTGGTGGTGGTGGTGGGTGGCGGATGGCGGATGGCGGGTGGTAGTAGTGGTGGGTGGGTGAGTAGGTGACGGTGGCGAGTGGTAGCGAGTGGGTGGTAGTGGTGGTGGTGGGTGGGGGGTGGTGATGGCAGGGTGGGAGGTAGTGAATGGTGGTGGTAGGTGGGTGGTGAGTAGTGGTGGCAAGCGGTGGATAGTAGTGGCGGGTGGTGGGTGGTGACGGGTGGATGGCAGGTGGGTGGTGGGTGGTGGTGGTGGCGAGGGTGGGTGGTGGTGGCAGGTGGCGGGTGATGGTGGTGGTGGTGGTGGTGGTAGTGGGTGGGTGGGTGACAGTGGCGGGTGGTAGGTGGTAGGTGGTGGTGATGGCCGGTGGTGGATGGTGTGCAGGTGGTGGTGAGTGGTGGTGGCAAGTAGGTGGCGGGTGGTGGTGGCGGGCGTTGGATGGTAGTGGTGGGTAGCAGGTAGTGAGTGGTGGCGGGTGAATGGTAGGTAGGTAGGTGGTGGTGGTGGTGGTGGTGGCGAGTGAGTGGCAGGTGGGTGGTGAGTGTTGGTGGCAGGTGGTGGGGGGTGGGTGGTGGGTGGTGGTGGCGAAAGACGTAGTGGAAAATGGTGGCGAGTTGTGGATGGTTGTTGGGTGGTAAAAAAAAAAAAACTAAAAATTCAAAACGGAAACACATTTTTTGAGATTACATTTTTTGGCCAAATTTATAAACTGAGACCACTGATTTATAAATCAAAAATTTTACCAAACAAGTTTTTATTTGAGTTTTTTAAATTTTTGTAAATATAAACAAAAAATTGAAAACGTTAGTGTTACCAAACGGCACCATAAGTTTTGGTTTGCATCTCTTATCTTTTGTTCTTCAAACTTTTAGATATAAACTATTTCTTGTATATTATTTTGTATGTCTATGTGGATCCATCTTGTAATATGTTTAATGATTTCTATATTTTTAGTTTTGTAGTTTTTACTGTATTTCATTCTTTAATTAAAAAAAAAATTATTTTGTCATTTCTATTTAATTTATCTTATATATTTTTCTAGTATTATTATAAAAAATTACTAACAGCCAAATCCCTTGGAATTTTCACAACAATATATGTGTGGGTAATTTTCTGACCATACTGTCTGCCTAGTAATCAGTTGGAGAGCACCGGCAGAATAGATGGCTTCAGCAAACCTGTAATAGAAAGAAAAGGCTCCGGCGGTGGTTCTTCTACCCGGGGGCACTCCGACGATCAAGTCAATCCTAGATTGTGTACCTTAGACCCACGGGGGTGCCTCTCTTTTATAGCCAACTCAATCCTAGTCTCACTAGAAGCCTGACTTCTATGGACTCCAATTCAATACTTACTTTGGACTCTTCAAGAGATAAAGATAAACTCCCTAAGAGCTTTATCCTTGTCTTGGCTAAGTCTTCTCTTTACTCTAGGACTCTTGTCCCTTATCCGCTTATCTCGGATTCCGATATCTTCGGAGATCACCTCGGTTTCGCCGAAGATAACCTCGACATAACTACCACGACACGTGGCACCTCGGCTGACACGTCGGCATCACCATGCCACGTGTTGGTATTCAGAAAATACATCCCCACAACTGCCCCCTAGGTTCTGGTCTATTACGTCGGCATTCTGAGGTGATGGAACCTATATCTGTATTTTCTTCTATTACCTCGGCGTAAGAACTCTTCGGCCGAGATTGTCAAGCCGATATGTCTTGTTTTCAAGAATCAAGAACTCGAATGAACTTTCCCACGCGCATGAGCTGTCATGCATTACTTCTCAACCATTTTACTTACGCGTCTCTACCTTATTGCTCCATGCCTGTGACACGCTTATTAGCCATCTTAATCTGTCTGCGCCGTCTGACGCATGCGATTTTCCAGGCACAATAATTGCCTTATTTTGCCGCCGTTTTACATTTTCAACAATGATACTATCTTTTGCTTTCGTCTGTTCACTTTTACATCTAAGTTCTTTTTCTTTTTTCTCTCTCTAAAACTTTTTATCTCGAGTCCGCCATTGCTGAAGCTCCAAGCTCTGTATCTGTCTTCCTGGTGGAACTTTCGTTGTTCTGCCACATCTGTAACTACCGACTGACTTCGGCAGTTTTCACATCGGCTTCATTCTTTTCGGTAAGCAACTGTTCCTTCTGATTTCAATTTTCGATCATTTCTGGAATCTCCTGTTATTACTGCCTTGTTCAAATATCTATTTTGTGAATCATACACTTGAATGTGTTTACTCCTTGATTTGGCCCTTGCCTATATCTTGAACACACGCACCATTGCACTACTCCACTGTATTTTTGCTACTGATCTTGGTCCTTTATTTCTTGTATACTTCATGTTCTTGATAGCCCATCCATGTTCTTGTTTCTGAAATTTCGCATTTGTTTTCTGTTTTTTGTGTCTTTGCCAGATCGCTGCCTTTGATTTTTTGGTTTCAATCTTTGCCTTTATAGATTTAGGTTTGGGATTTGTCTATAGAACCTATCAATTCTTAGGAAAAAACTGAAACAATCCTTACCAGTATATACCTAGGGTTTTGCCGAGGTCCTGATAACCCCTTAAGAGCATCTTCTTTCTGAAACCTAGCCTTATGATTTTAGGCTGACGTCATGGGTATGTGGAGACATAGGGTAGACACCCCAACCAAACTTGAGTACTTTAGGCAAAAGTTCTCTATTCCTGCCGATGTCCATCTAAGGTTGGCTCTAGATAACGACTCCATCATGCCCACAGATGATTCAATGCCCTTTCCCATAGTAGCTTTTACTGAGTGCGGACTCCGGCTCCCACTTAACATTCTCTTTCACGAAATTCTTCACTTTTACAAGTTGAACCCTATGCCACTTGTCATAAACTCTTATTGAGTGATCAATGGCATCATAGCTTTAGCTAGGCAGGAGAACGCTAGGATCACCCTGGCCGACATTCAGTACTGTTATACCATGTGCCCCATTAACCTGAAGGAAAAAGGCTTCGTTTATTATCTTAAGCCGAGGTCGACAGAATACAAAATCGTAGCCGACCTCCCAGACTCCAACAAGGGGGCTAGAGATGACTATATTATTGCTTCGGGCAATTGGGAGTTTGGCGCAGACGAGGACGCCCATCTCTACCCTCTTCCCCGATCAGTTAAAGAGGGCAAGGGTAAGAGTCTAGCGTCAATATTTTAGTTGTTGTTGTTTAAGTCTTCAATATTTTATTTGTTTCTTTTTGCAGACGTTCGCAAGCCAGTGAAAGACTTTCGCCAATCTTACGTTCCTAGCAAGGACCTGAAAAAGCTCCTGGACTTGCCTATCCACAAAACAAAAGCACCTCTTCTTCTAAACTTTATTCCTACGTACAAATCCACTATGCCCGACGTCCCGAAGAAGAAGAAGAAGAGTCTTTCTCCACCTTCTGCCACAACTCATCCCACTGCTTCTACATCACGAGCAGACCAAGGATCCACTTCTGACCCAGCTGATCTGCCATCTACTTCAGCCCCATACTTAATCCCAATACCAGAAAGAAAACGTCGGCAACGACTTGTCAAGACTGCTGAGATGGGTCGCGCGAAGCCTGTTGCTGTTGATCTCTTAGCCGACCTACCTGCTGACGTTGATGCTGTTCCAACTCAATCCATGCCCCCACCAAAGCCAAAAAGAATAAAAAAGGCTCAGCCCAAGGCTAAAGCCACTGTAGTTGAGACTAAAGATACTCTGCCAGTTTCACAATTGGCTGGGAGTAAGAAGACTTCTTCTGCTCCTGCAAAATGGTCTGCTGAAACCCAACCCTCTGAGTCCACACAATCAAAGAAGCTGAGGTCATCGTCTGCGACGACCTCGGGTTCCAGAATACCAAAAGTCCCCTGGACACCTGAGATTACTCTAGAAGATAAGCCTGTCCTTGCCAGCGACAGCGCCAATGATATAAATGTCGGCGTGGCACTCAGTACTGCTCTACTCCTCCCAGGCGATCTTGAGCGGAATGCCAAGATGAGTGAGTATGAGAACTACGCCTTAATGCTCCAGCACTCAGTTCAAGTAGGTGTTCTTGCTTTTTGACTTTCTTTCTGTTTCATACTTAAAATATTTTCTAACACTTCTGTTTTTTTTTTTTAGGCCATCCAGCATGCTCATTCGTTTTCAGTGCAATCTTTTAAGAACCGGGAAAGGATGACCGAGATGAAGAAGGAGTTTTCTGCCCTGCAGAAGACCAACAAAGGTCTTCAACTAAAAATGAAGAAGCTGGAAGACTAGGCCGAGGCTGCAACTAAGGCCCAACAGATAGCCGAGGAAAAAGCTGAATTAGCCGAGGCTATAAGGAAGGTCGCTGAAGCAGAGAAGATAGAGGCCGAGGACAGAAAGGCCCAAGCTGAAAAGGAACTGCAGGAGGCCCTGGCCACCAAGGATGCTGAAATTAAGGAAGCCGACGAAAAGGCATACGCCCAGGGTATGGCTGACGTTACTGAAGAATACAAACTTCAGGTCAGGCAGGCATGCAACAGGGGCTTCTCCCTTGGTTGGATGTCCTTGATAAAGAAACTTGATCTTCCTGCCGATTCACCCTTCCGCAATGTCGATGCTATCCCTCTTCCCTTCCCACCACCTCCACCTCCAAGTCAACCTGAGGATGCTTCGGAATCTGAGGATAAAGATGAAGGTGAGGACAAGGATGAGGCTGAAGTTTTGGTAAGGAAATCCAGGGAGGCCGTTGGGGCTAAGTCTCCTTCTCTGAATGAGCAGGTCTTGGACCTGACTCAAGATGATGATAATGATGCAGTTGCCAAGGAAGCTACCCCGGAGCAAGGTTCGTCCGACGTTCCTCAGGTCAACAAGAGTATTGACGAAACCCTTGCTTAGATTGATGCCGAAATTGCTGCAGATAAGGAAGCCGAGGTATCTCTTCAGGAGACTTCTGAGGTTGAGATCCAGCTAGATGCTGATGTTGAAAAGTCTTAACTTTCATGTCTTTTCTTTTGCACCCTTGTACTTTGTTTTGTTTTCTGGACAATATAAGCTTCCTTTTATGGCCGATGTCCCTTTCTTTGTTACTTCGAAACAATTTACTTCTGGTAGGCCGTAGTGCCTTCTTTTGTATACAACTGCAACTGTTTTTCTATGGATGCTTCAATCTTTTAATTTCTCTTGATTTGCTTCATGGTTTTATACTTAGAATATTTTCATATCTTGCCACCTTTGTGCAATCTTCTCGGGGTCACATATCTCGGGTATAATAACTACAAGCTTTACTTCGGCAAGATACTGACCTGCAAACTTTTCATAAATTTCAACAAGTGTAAAACATATGCTATTCAATGTCAACTTTGCGAATGTTTCTCAATGTTTCAATCAAGTGTTTAGACAGTGATCTTAGTCTAAACTACTTGTAAATTGCTATAAATTTCAACAAGTGTTATCACATACTGTAAACTTTTCTCAAGTTATAACAAGTGTTTAAGCAATGATCTACTTGTAAATTGCTACAAATTTCAACAAGTGTTTAAACAATATACTTAGCTTTTTAATCAACTTGTAAATTGCTGCAAATTTCAACGGATGATCATATGTCGGCTTAACGTCATCTTGTAAATTGCTACAAATTTCAACAAGTGTTAATAAGGAATCAGCTTAACTCCAACTTGTAAATTGCTACAAATTTCAACAAGTGAAGATAAGGAATCAGCTTAACTCCAACTTGTAAATTGCTACAAATTTCAACAAGTGAAGATAAGGAATCAGCTTAACTCCAACTTGTAAATTGCTACAAATTTCAACAAGTGAAGATAAGGAATCAGCTTAACTCCAACTTGTAAATTGCTACAAATTTCAACAAGTGAAGATAAGGAATCAGCTTAACTCCAACTTGTAAATTGCTACAAATTTCAACAAGTGAAGATAAGGAATCAGCTTAACTCCAACTTGTAAATTGCTACAAATTTCAACAAGTGAAGATAAGGAATCAGCTTAACTCCAACTTGTAAATTGCTACAAATTTCAACAAGTGAAGATAAGGAATCAGCTTAACTCCAACTTGTAAATTGCTACAAATTTCAACAAGTGAAGATAAGGAATCAGCTTAACTCCAACTTGTAAATTGCTACAAATTTCAACAAGTGAAGATAAGGAATCAGCTTAACTCCAACTTGTAAATTGCTACAAATTTCAACAAGTGAAGATAAGGAATCAGCTTAACTCCAACTTGTAAATTGCTACAAATTTCAACAAGTGAAGATAAGGAATCAGCTTAACTCCAACTTGTAAATTGCTACAAATTTCAACAAGTGAAGATAAGGAATCAGCTTAACTCCAACTTGTAAATTGCTACAAATTTCAACAAGTGAAGATAAGGAATCAGCTTAACTCCAACTTGTAAATTGCTACAAATTTCAACAAGTGAAGATAAGGAATCAGCTTAAGCCGACTTGAAAATCTCTTGGATTGACCTTCTTGTTGTAAGCTCTAGCAAGCTGTTGCTGGTATACTGCGAGCTGTATTGCAGCTTTCTCTCTTCGTTCTTCCAAAAGATCCAGATCTCGGGCTAAGACTATGTTATTGGTGCCATTCTCTACTCCCTGGGTTCTGATCCCTGGGATGCCGATCTCCAATGGGATGACTGCTTCTGTGCCATAAGCCATGGCAAAAGGGGATTCCCCTGTTGATCTTCTCGGCGTAGTTCGATATGCCCAAAGTACGTTGGGCAACTCATCTACTCACTTTCTTTTTGCTGCTTGCAGCCTCTTCTTTATTCCATCCAAAATTACTTTGTTGGATGCTTCTGCTTGCCCATTGCTTTGGGGAAAACTTGGTGTTGAAAAGTAATTCTTGATCTTGAATTTCGCCCAAAAGTTATTGATGAGTTTACTATCAAACTGTGTTCCGTTGTCGACAACTATTGCTCTTGGAATCCAAAATCTGGTGATGATGTTTCTCCATATAAAGTTCTTAACGTCCACATCTCAGATTTTGGCAAGAGGTTCTGCCTCTATCCACTTCGTAAAGTAATTTGTTGCCACCAGCAAGTATTTTCTCTGCCCAGTTGCCTGGGGAAGTTGCCCAATAAGATCTATGCCCCATTGGGCAAACGGCCAAGGGCTGGATACTGGGTTCAGGTCAGCAGCTGGCTGATGTATCAAAGGTGCAAACCTTTGGCATTGTTCACACTTCTTTACGTATGCTTCAGCATCCTTCTGTATGTAGGGCCACCAATACCCCTGGGTAATGGCCCTGTGAGCTAATGATCTGCCCCCAGCGTGGCTTCCACAAATCGCTTCATGAATCTCGTATAGAAAATCTTCAACTTGCAAAGGGTGTACGCACCTTAAAAGGGGTCCAGTGAAAGACCTTCTGTAGAGATGGCCCTCTGCTGTCAGACTGAATCTGGCCGACTTCAATCTGATTTTATGTGCTTCCTTATGGTCTTCTGGCAGCTTTCCCTCTTTTAGGAATGCAACGATTGCATCCATCCAGTTTGGTCCCAAGTCCACGCACATTGCTTCTTGCTCTGTGCTCTGTGGTTCTATGCTCGGGCCCGACATATAGTCGATCATAATTGTCCTTGTTTTTCCAGTCTGCATTGAACTTGCCAGGTTAGCCAACGCGTCGGCGTGGGTGTTGTCATCTCGGCTAACTTGGAGTAGTCGGCAGTTCTGAAATAGGGCTGCCAATCTGATGACCTCTTTTGCATATGTCGACATCCTTTCGTCCCTGGCTGCAAATTCTCCTATTGACTGGTTAACAATAAGTTGTGAATCACAAAAAACAATTACCTCATCTGTTTCTGCTGCTGCTGCCAATTTTAGCCCTGCAATTAATGCTTCGTATTCCGCTTCATTGTTTGAGGCCTTGAACCCTAAACAGATGGACTGTTCTATTATTTCTCCATCTGGAGATATCAGCAGTACTCTTGCCCCTGCTCCTTGTCGGTTTGAGCTTCCATCGACAAATAGTCTGAAGGAGTCGCCGATGTAGATGCTGCAGGGTCTGAGTTTTTCCTTCCTTTGCTCTTTTGCCTTTGGCTGGGATTCTCCTTGCTTGCTGGGTCAATGCTCATCCTGGCTCAACGGAGCCCGACGTTCGATGGTTTCGGGCATGAATTCTGCCACGAAGTCGGCCAAAACTTGGCCATTTATTGCTGTTCTGGGTCTGAACTCCAGGTCATACTGCCCCAAGGCAACTGCCCATTTTGCTATTCTCCCTGTTAAGTCTCTTTGTTACAGTAAGGACTTCAGTGGGTGCTCTGTTAGGACCACAATCTTGTGCGCCTGAAAGTAATGGTTCAACTTCTTTGAAGCCATCACTAAGGCTAGCATTAATTTCTCCAGTGGTAGATACCTTGTTTCTGCATCGGCCAAGGTTTTGCTTACATAGTAAACAGCCTTTTGCTCCCCTTTTTCTTCTCGGATTAGTACTCCACTGACTGCGTGTTCTGAAACTGCCATGTACAAAAATAGTTTTTCCCTTGGTTCTGGATTAGAAAGAACCGGAGTTGTGGTCAAGTACTTCTTCAGGTCAGTCAAAGCGGCTGCGCATTCTTCTGTCCACAGAAAGTCTGTGGCTCTTTTCACCAAGTTAAAGAAGGGTCTGCACTTATCTGAGCTTCTGCTGATGAATCTGTTTAGGGCTGCGGCCCTTCCAGTAAGCATCTGAACCTGTTTTGCTGACGTCGGGCTCTGCAGCTCTAAGATGGCCATGATTTGGTCTGGACTGGCCTCAATGCCCTTTCTTGTTACCAGATACCCTAAAAACTTACCTGATCCAACTCCAAACGCGCACTTTGATGCGTTGAGTTGGAGCCGGTATGTTTTGAGTATATCAAAGACCTCTTTTAGGTCAGCAAGATGACCCTTAGATTCCTTGGTCTTCACGACCATGTCATCGATGTAGACTTCTACCGTTTTGCCAATCAGGTGCTTGAACATCTTTGTTACTAACCTTTGGTAAGTTGGTCCTGCGTTTTTCAACCCAAAAGGCATTACCTTGTAACAGTACAGGCCTTTAGGGGTGATGAACGCGGTCTTCTCCTCGTCTGGAGGGTGCATGGCAATCTGGTGGTACCCCTGTATGTATCCAGAAAACTCATCCTTTCATGCCCTGAAGTAGCATCTACGAGCTGGTCAATCTTGGGCAGAGGAAAGCTGTCTTTGGGGCAGGCTTTGTTGAGGCTGGTAAAGTCTACACAAACCCTCCATTTGTCGTTCTTCTTCTTCACCACTACTGTGTTAGACAGCCATGTTCGCTAGTGAACTTCTCGGATGACCCTGGCCTCCAGAAGTCTATCTACTTCTTCCTCTACTGCTTCGACATGCATCTACGTCGGTCTTCTGGCTCGTTGAATCACAGGTTTTGCCGATCTGTCGACATTTAGTTTGTGGCAAGTGACCTCAGGGTTAATGCCAGGCATTTCGTAAGGTGTCCAGGCGAAAACCTTAATGTTGGTTCTTAGAAAAGTTTCCAACTCTTTCTCCTCTTCTTCGGCTAAGCCTGAGCCGAGAAGAAAGAACCATTCTTCATCCCCATCCTGGACGAGGATTTTCTTTAGTGGCTCTTCGCTCTTCTCGGCTGGTTCTTTGCCGACGTCTTCTAGGACTTCCACGTCCTCATCTTCAATTTCTGCCTTCTTTGGCTCTCGCACGTAGCAGGTAGACTTCATTGCTATCAAGGAGCAATTTTTTGCCTGCAGTTGATCCCCTCTGACTTCTTCAATCCCATGTTTTGTTGGGAACTACAATAGTTAATGCAACGTTGAGGGAACTGCCCCCATTGTATGCAACCATGGCCTTCCCAGGATTATGTTATATGGCGAGGGTGTGTCAATTACCATAAATTCTGTCTTGATGTTCTTAGTACCAGCTTGTACTTCCACGCTTGCTGCGCCCAGTGGCCATGTCGGCGTTCCATTGAAGCCGGCCATAGGGTTGCTGGATTGTTCCAGGTCGTCAAGATGAAGGCCCAGCTCCTTGTAACATCTGACGTACATGATGTCACAAGAGCTGCCTTGATCTATTAGGATGCGTTTTACTTGGCACTCCCCAACTTGGAGGGATACTACCAAGGCATCATTATGCGGATGCTGGACCATCTCTAGGTCGGCTTCAGTGAAAGTTATCATCGGTCCTTGGCATTCTTCAGGCCGAGGTCTTTTGTGTCCGACCTGGTTCACGTGCTGCAGGTGTTTTACTCTTTGGGTTTCTCCCCGAATGTTGTTTTCGTTCACCTTTGAGTGAATGGCATCAACCACCCGTGGTCCTCCTGCCTGTGGTTGTTGTGCTGGGGGAGGCGGAGCTGCAGGTGCTTGAGGCAATCTTGCCTGTTCTTCTCTTGTCCTGGCCTCATCAACAAGGTCCCTCAGATGGCCTTGCCTTTCTAGGCCTTCTAAGTGTGCTTTTAAGGCTCTGCAACCCTGAGTTGGGTGTCCTTCTTCATTGTGGTAAGTACAGCGCCTACCAACGTTTCTTCCAATAAATTCCCCTGGTGCTCTTGCCGGTGCCCTGAAATAGGGTTGATTTCGTATTTGATCCAGGACTTTATGGATAGGGATTCTGAACATCGTCGTCACTGCCTGTTTACCCTTCAATTCTGTTTCTTGTTTGGTCGGCCCGTTGGTACCTCGGCCTCGCTTCAGCGAGCCGTTTCCCTTCTCCTGCTTCATCTCTTTGTTTCCCGATGTATCTTCCTCGGCTCTGGCGTACTTCTCGATTCTTGCCATGAGTTCTTCCATGCTTTTTGGCAGTGTTTTTGCCAAAGACTTCCATAGTGGGCAGTCATCTTTCAGGCCGTTCTTGAAAGACACGACCGCCACTTCTTGGTTGCATTCGGGTATTCGGATTGAATACACCTCGTAGTACCTCTTCGCATAGGCCCTTAAGGGCCTTCTTCCTTGGTGATTCTTAAACCATACAGGGCGTCGACCCTCAAGGGCTGTAGTTTTTCGTTTACAACCTGGCCACAAACATCTCGGCCAGGCACTTCCATGTCTTTACGCTTCCCTTCGGTAGTTTATGGAACCAATCAAGATGCAATTCCCAAAGGATGAGGGGAATACTTTGCAGAGCAATGGCTCGTTCCCACTGTATAATGCCATTGAGTTCAGGTATAGTCCAACATGAAAGTTGGGATCTGACTTACCATCATAAATTTGGAACCTTGGCATACTGAATCTCTTTGGTGCTTCAAATTTGTCCAGTTCCACCGAGAACGGTGTTCTCGGCTTAACTGGGGAAGTCACCTCGGCTTCAACATTCTGCTGCCTCCTTTTGAGGTAATCCCTCAAGTCTTCTTTACTCCTACCTGGAGCTCGGCTGTCTCTGGACTTTAATCTTTTTGGCACACTACTTTCGGCCTCGTGGTGGGCCCGTTTCGATCTTTCTCCATGGGTTGTGTCAAAGCAGAGTGCTTGCCCTTGAATATGTCGATGTTCTTTGGGCCCTGGATCCTTCATGCGATGTGTCCTTCGGGACTTTTCTTGCCTCGGCTCCTCTCGTCCGACTTCCCTGGAAGGTCAGTGAGAGTGCCTTCCACTCCTGGTGTGCTGAGGGGCTTCGGGGATTGTTCTTCTTCCTTCCTTCTGGGCATTGGTTGCTAGCATCGGTGTGCCCTGCAGCGGGTATGGTGGCTGCATGACATTATTTTGCATCATGAAGTTGACGACCGACTGTAGGTCCGCCAACTTGTTTGCCAAGTCTTTTACTTCATCATCCCTCCGTAGGCACCTATCCCTCCATACCTGAAGGTTATCTTCGTTATAGTACTTGCTTTGGTCTGAAGTGTCGTTCTCCTAGCCGACGTCTTTCTCTCTGTGGCCCTAGCCATGAGTTTGTGTGTTGTGGTTGTTTCCTTCAACGTCAAGATCAATTGGTCTGCTACTCCTAACAAGAGTGTCGCCCCCAATGTTTTCCCTCTGTTCGTCACTGGCCATCTATTCTTCTAATATTCCCACAGACGACGCCAAATTGTGTGGGTAATTTTCTGACCACACTGCCCGCCTAGTAATCAGTTGGAGAGCACAGGCAGAATAGATGGCTTCAGCAAACCTGTAATAGAAAGAAAAGGTTCCGGCGGTGGTTCTTCCACCCGGGGGCACTCCGACGATCAAGTCAGTATATCTCTCAAAGATAATCAAGTGCTAAACTTATTGCTCAAAAGATAAATTGCGTACCTTAGACCCACGGGGGTGCCTCTCTTTTATAGCCAACTCAATCCTAATCTCACTAAAAGCCTGACTTCTATGACTCCAATTCAATACTTACTTTGGACTCTTCAAGAGATAAAGATAAACTCCCTAAGAGCTTTATCCTTATCTTGGCTAAGTCTTCTCTTTACTCTAGGACTCTTGTCCCTTATCCGCTTATCTCGGATTCCGATATCTTCGGAGATCACCTCGGTTTCGCCAAAGATAACCTCGGCATAACTACCATGACACGTAGCACCTCGGCTGACACGTCGGCGTCACCATGCCACGTGTTGGTATTCAGAAAATACATCCCCACAATATATATAGAAAACAAAAATAAAAAAATAATTAGGTTAATATATTTATTTATTTTCAAAATTGTAATGGGTGGGCAAATAAAACAAATTAACACCATAGAAAAACTAATATCTAGGAAAATCTGGTGGAACGGCCCGTCAAAATTTAAATTTCCGGTTGGTTTTTAGAAGGACAACAACCAAAATATTATATTTATAAGTTTTATTTATTTATTTATTTGAGCATTATTATGAGAAGATAAGTGACCAATATAACATGTGTTACAATAAAAGTTGAAAAATGATGCATTGGCAGATGAAAACCCGACTCTCTCCATTTATTTTCGATACGAGATTTTACAAGTTTATAATCCTTTTAATGGTGTCCGATAAATCCCTCAATTACACTGAAATCGAAAAGTTGAAAAAAATTCAACGGCACTGTGTGATTGGCTTGAATTGTCAACTAACAAAATCGAAATATTGGGTTCAATGCCAAATTTTCTCTTAATCCGAGCAAACCAATTAATCTTCTACTTACAAGGATGTTAAGCTTTCCGGCAAAGATGGAGGAGACATTTTCCATCAGATTCTCACGTTGGGATCGCGATAACACATCACATACAGATCCTGTAACCTTAAAGCCCTTGCCTTTCCATTTTAGTAAGCATTCATCTAGCTCGGCCTGTTTACGTGCACATGTATGAACAGCTGCGCCAAATTGTGCTAGTTCTTCTACTATGGCATGCCTATACAAAGAAAAGGAAAAGGAAAAAGAAAATAAAGTAAATCAATTTTGGAGGTATCCAACCTTATTCAAAGGAAATTTCTCTTGAATACATAAATCTAAGCACATAATTTTATCATATCTGTTTTTAAATAAATGAACATGATTTTGAAAGATAAATCTAATAAAATCAAGCGTTTATGATAGTCAAAGTAATCTTTATTTTATTTTATTTTATTTTATTTTTTTATATATATAGATTATCTATACTTAAATTTTTTTAAAATAAACTATTTAGATCATTAAAAAAAAATTCACAATAAACCTTATAGGATTGGAATATTACAGTCCAATTCATTTTCTAGATTGGAGGTTTAGTTTTTTCTTAAAAGAAATCGATGTAAGACAAGCTTACGGCACTTTCAAGAAGTAAATGCAATCCGATAGTATATGTATTGAGATATAAAGATGAATAGGATGACAGGAGAAACAAACCACATAAAACTTGGTTTGTTTTAACTCTAATATCATTCTAATAACCATGTTAGAAATATCAAAATAGAAAATTATATAGAAATTTTCTTTTTAAACTCATTTTCTAGACCCGGTAATATGTAAAAGAGATAATGGACTAATGATTAAAGAATATATAAAAGAAAGAGTTCCTTAGATATTCTAATCGACTGCCATATCACTAGATCTAAAAAAAACTAGGATCACCCTATGAAAATTTTAGTATCAAATTAAAACAAAAGAAATTTGAAATCGCCAACCCTATGCCGCGAGTACCACCAGTGACCAGGGCAGTCATTCCCTTGACAGACCACCTCTCGCCACCGGTGATCTCTGGTTGAGCCATGTTTGTCTGTCTTCTTCCTTCCTGCTACTGAATTGCTTTGAAGTTAAAAGTTACTGACATATATAATAGACCATGATGGCCAAACCTAATTCTGTATTTAAAATCGGAACGAAGATAGCGACATGGCGTTCATTAAAGGACAGCCCAGCACATAAAGATTGTCTCGAGTGCGTGGTTGGGCTGATTGAGCCACGTAATATATGTGGTCCCGATCATATTGGTGGTCATTGTATCCCAACTTGTCATGTTGCTCTCAGGCCGCGGACCTACATGGCACATTGTGATTCCACTTATTTAAATATTAAAAAAATAATTAAAAAGAGAGAGAGAGAGAGCGTTATCTTATTATTGTTATTTTCTGGACAACTGTCACATTTAACTTTTAAAGAATAAATTAAAGTTAGGTTTGGCTACTACAAAATAATTTATCTTTTTATCTTTTTATCTTTTTTTCATCACATCACCTCTCTATTTCTCTGCACATCTTTTCGTAACAAGACAAAAAGTACACTTATTTAGGTCATCCCAAACAAACAACCCCTAAGAATAGGACGGCTGATAAAAAAAGAAGACTGAAATTAGTTGAGGAAAATTACAAAAAATAATAATAACAATAATAAGAGTTTGACAGTTGTAACAAAAACATAATTTAAATTTTGTCAATTCACTGTAAAAAATTAAGGTTTTAGAGATCAAAATTTAAGGATATAATTACTTTTTAGGGACCAAATAATTTTGTTACGAAAAGTGCCGTTATTATATTTTTAGTAACAAAAATTGGACATTAGTGATGAATTATTATCCTTTTGGAACCAAATTTTTTGTCTAAAAAAAAATCATTTTGAGATCAAATTATTTCGTCCTTAAAAATCATTTATTAGTGACATTTTCAAAATTTTGTCGCTAAAAGCCTTGTTTTTGACTTTTCGGGTTGATTTTTTAGCGACTATCCTCATGACGATGAAAATTTGTGCCTAAATGTCTTTTACAACAAAATTTTTACTTTTAGAGATCAAAATATTTAGTTTCTAAAACTTTTATATGTTGTAGTGATTTAAACAATATTCTTTTGATTTGTTATCAATATAAATCATCTGCTTATTTTCATTAACTAAAATGGATAGAAAAAAATATTTTAGTCATTAAATTTAATAAAAAATTTATATACATGTACATTGATTTCAATAACCAAAAAAATTATTTTTCCGTCAGTTTTGCGTAACTGAAACAGACAAATGGTTTAAATTAAAAATAAATCAATAGATTACAGTTTAAATTGATAAAATTAAAGATTTAAATTGATTACTATTTAAATTGACGAAATAAAATTTTATTTTATTACAAGGGTGAAACTATGATTTTTTTTTTCAATTAATTTTTAATTTAAACTTCATACATTGTTGGATTGTTTGGTGCAGTTATTAAGCTGCTTATAACTTCTTCTTTTTAATTTTTAAGAATATGTACCAGACTATTTTAGTGAATTTTTTCCTTACATCTTATTAAATACAAATAATTTAAATAAATAAACAAAAATTGATTTTCTGAAAACTAGAGAGGTATTTTTAGTTTTATCTATCTAATTAGATTTTTTTAGTTTACAATAAGTTATTCCAAATAGATCTATGAACATTATTAAACTACTAGTAAAATTATTTATTTTTCTGTATTATTTTTACAAAAAAATAAATTTTTCTAAGCGGATTCCAAATTTGTAATGTATTCCAGATTAAGAAAATATGTTGGATCAAATTAATAAATCAAATAATATTAATAGAAAGGTACATATAGTTCAAATGCTAATGACTGTTTTCGGGTATTATTTAATATTGAAATTTGCGTAAAAAATTACTTGAAAAATAGTGAAAATTAAAAAAAAAAACTAAAATCTAAAAAAATAAAAAATACATTTTAAAACTAATAAAGAATTGTATAGTTTTCCTTTTTTGTCTTTTTCGAAGAACCTTATTAGCTACACCCAAATATAATAATCTAGTAAACACCAATGGTAAGAGTCTAGCTAGAAAAAACAAACTAATGGTGAGTAAGTTTTTCTCCAATAACATGAGTAATTACTAGATGTAATAGTAATATTATATAACGGTATTATTATTCAATAAATATTGTTGTAAAAATATAATATTATTAGATAGTAAAAGACACAAATTGATCGCTTAATGTATCTATAATTTTTATTAATTGATGATATCATATAAAATAGTATCACCATTACCCTAAATATTTTTTCCCATAACACGTTAGGGTTGAATATCACCTACTGTGCTTGATGCATGTTGTTTTGTACTATATGTTGATGTTAAAAAAATAAAATAAATAAATTTTAAAATAATAATAATCAAAGCTTGTGATATTGGTGTAAATTGATGTTTACAACGACACCAAATAAATTTTTAAGAGACGAGAAGTGCACCACTAAAAATGATAAATGAAATAGTAATATTTATATACCCATACAAATAGAAGATTTATAAAGAATGATATATGAATCGATATGGATCCTTTATTTTAAAATAAAATATTGATGAGAATAGTTTTTATTTTTTAAAAAATGACATTATCATATTATTTTTGTGATAATTTATGTATAAATTTTTAAGAAGGATCAAATTTTCATCTGCCAAACTTAACACCAGATAAAAACCATGCTATTTTAGTAGGGGAAATCTTATGGCCACACGCACCCCAAGGGTGTGTACCTGTACTCTATCATAAATTAACATAACATAAAATTCCATAATATTAATTACAAAATACATAATTTTGTCATAAATTTACGTAACAAAAAATATCGTAACAAAACTATAAATTTTTGTTACATAAATTACAAAATTTTAGACATTTTCTTATTTTAATTTGTAACGATATTATGTATTTTATAGTTGATATTATGAAATTTTGTGATAAAATTACATCATTTATGATATTTATAGTTGATATTATGAAATTTTGTGATAAAATTACATCATTTATGATATTGTGCCTGTTTGGCAGAAATTATTTACAGCTTATTTCAGCTTTCAGCTTAATTTAAGCTATTTTGATGTGTTTGGTTTAGCTTATAACTTATAGCTTATAGCTTTGTGGAAGTCAGAAATCAGCTTATTCTTTGAGTGGGGTAGGAGATGCTTTAAGAATAAGCTGAAAATCAGCTTAAGCTGAAAGTTATAAGCTATAAGCTGTTTAGGCATAAGCTATAAACACTTTCCCACAGCTCTACCAAACAGAGCTATAGGATGCATATGGTACCCACCCTTGGAGGGATGTGTACCATAAGATTCACTTTTAGTAGACTAATTCAATTTCATTTCCAATGGAACTCAACATTTTTGATGGAAAATAGAGACGGTATTTTAAAATTCCATAATATTAATTACAAAATACATAATTTTGTCATAAATTTACGTAACAAAAAATATCGTAACAAAACTATAAATTTTTGTTACATAAATTACAAAATTTTAGACATTTTCTTATTTTAATTTGTAACGATATTATGTATTTTATAGTTGATATTATGAAATTTTGTGATAAAATTACATCATTTATGATATAGGATGCATATGGTACCCACCCTTGGGGGGATGTGTACCATAAGATTCACTTTTAGTAGACTAATTCAATTTCATTTCCAATGGAACTAAACATTTCTGATGGAAAATAGAGACGGTATTTTGAGATAAAAAGTTAGAGATTTTTTTTTCCACCAAAGAAATTTTTTTCCTATCTTCTTTTGCTAGCCCCTTATTTGGTTTTTGTTAGAGAGAGTATAGCCATTGTCAAATTCGTCAAAACTATTCAAAAGGCGTTTCTACATTAGCTGGTTTCGACCGTCGTATCCTGAGAGACAGACGCCGGTGTACCTTTAGCATTCATTGGAAGGCGGTGAATCTGTATTAAAGAAACTATGGTATTATACAGGTTTCGGTTTGCATCTCTTATATTTTGTTCTTCAAACTTTTAGATTTGAACTATTTCTTGCATATTATTTTATATGTTCGTGGAAATCCATATTGTAATATGTTTCATGATGTAATCTAGTTTATTTATATATTTTTAGTTGTGTAGTTTATTCTGTATTTTATTCTTTAATAAAAAAATTTATTTTATCATTTCTATTTATTTATTTTATATATTTTTCTTATATTATTATGAAAAAAAAATACCAACATGTCTTATCGTCTTGCTTGGTTGGTTGGGTTGAGCGAGTCCTTAATAATATATGTGGTCCTGATAATTGTTGGTCATAGCGTCTTAAATTAGGAAAATTATCACTTTCATGCAAACGCTTCCATGGCGCATTGTGATTCCACGTACTTAAATGTAACGGCAAATTACACTAATAGTTCCTATATTTTAATTTTTGTGTCATTTTGGTCCATGTATTTTAAATTTGCTCGATTTTGACTCTTTATTTTTAATTTCGTTTCATTTTGGTCCATGTGCATAACATGTGGTCAATTTGCAGGGGCAAAACAGACATTTCAATCCTAACCCTTCGCCATTCCATCTTGGCAACACTCACCACCTGTGCCCCTCCTCCTCCACCATCTATCGTCAACCCACTCCACCACTGTCACTGCTAAACATCACCACCACCATCCACCACCAAACAACATCACTAATCACAAATCAAAATCAAAATCAAAGTGAAAATCAAAATAAAAAGAACAAAGATAAGGGTTATGCAGTTCGACGTCATTGACGTTTTTTCGTTTGCCATCCTTGGACGATCATGATTGCAAACTACAAAGCTCACATGGTGTGTGTTTCTCTGTTGCTAGATCTGTGCACCTTCTCCTTCCAATAAGGATAGCACCAAGTCGGCCATTTCCAATGAGGATAACATCAATCCAGTGCTTGGTTGGCCCACTAAACCTAACTTCTAGAAGCCTTGAAGCCTCCTCTTCAACCAAGCTCGGTTTCTACAAGTCTTTCATTCTAGGTTTCCCCACCATAACCCAATCACCATCTGCCATTACTGGACCCAAATCGAAAAAACCCAAAAACAATGGAAAAAAGAGTGAGACAAAAGAGGTAGAAGAATGGAGGAGGGAGAGAGTAGGGAATGTGGGTGGAAGATGAAGAGATAACATCGAAGAAGTGGCCACTGCCATCAATTGCTATAAATTCATTGTGAGGTGAGGAAGGCATGGGCATGACACGGCAGCAATCAAAAGAGGAGGACCCCACTTGTTCAATCCGACTCCGTAGCTCACACGGTGTGGGTTTGTTTGTTACTAGATATCTATGCACCTTCCTCCACTCCTAGTAAGCTCTTTGCTTATTTCCTTATCAACAGTAGCAATGACGATAACCTTCATGTGCCTCTTCTTTTTCTCTGTCTTCCTCTGGTCAAACGGGTAGACTAAGGAAATAGAGAAAAAAATTAGGAGCTGAACGAGGATGATCTATTCAACAAATTGGTAGTCTGGG
The DNA here is from genome assembly GCF_004153795.1 of Camellia sinensis. NCBI lineage: Eukaryota > Viridiplantae > Streptophyta > Magnoliopsida > Ericales > Theaceae > Camellia > Camellia sinensis. The sequence continues at coordinate 390,888 of NW_021025168.1, forward strand.
TGACAGATGGTGCTGGGTTTGGTGTAGTGAAGGTGGATGGTGCTGATGTTGGGATTGACTATGGATGATTTTGGTAGTGGAGGAAGGCAACGGTGGCAAGTGATTATGTTGTAGAGAGTCCAAGAGGAAGAAGATAGTGAAACAAGAAAAGGGTAGTGAAATGTCCATATTGCCCTTGAAAAAGGGTCATGTGCACCTTACGTGTTTGTTTTCCGTTAACAATTTTAACCGGTGTTAACAATTGGACTTAAATGACACAAAATTAAAAATTGAGGGATTGAGCAAATTGAAAATATAAGAACCAAAATGACATAAGGAATAAAATATAGGAGCTATTAATGTAATTTGCCCTAAATGTTAATAAAAAAAAATATCAGTAATTCCTATATTTTGCCCTCTGTATTATTTTTATCACTACACTTTCAATTGACTTAATTTTAATTATTAATTTTAAATTTCTTGTCAATTTAATCTAATTGATAACGTCTTTAATGTTTTTTAAATGGTCACTGAATTAGTTGATGTTAAACTCACTAAGTTTAGCAAGTTTATAATTTTGTTTCTAAAAGTATAATACATGTCATTTATTTGCGTATCTATATATTGGGGGTGTTTGGAAACTTAGTTTTTGGGTTTTTTTTTTTTTTTTCACTACAAGACAAATGTTTTACAAAACTAAAAAAAATAAATCCAAACAAAATATCATATCAAACCCCATAATCATTTCACTTTTTCTCTCACAAACATCACATCCAACCACAAAAAAATCCAACTATCTTCCCAAACACAAAAAAAAAAAAAAATTCTCCAATAAAATCCTACAACTAAAAAAACCCACAAAAAAATCCACTTCCCAAACACCCACATTATATAAAGAAAATGGTGTTTTTAGTGAAGAGCCTTGTGAGAGTTTCAATATCTCATACTAATTTTCTAAAATTAAGAAAATCTCCATTGGCTAATTTTTATTTGATAATCCTACATCGAAAAAAAAAAAAAAAGTTATTTTGCTCATATAAAGGGAATCTTATACTCTCATCCCATTTAGTGAGCAGTTTTGTGAGAGTTTCAATATCTCATACTAATTTTCTTGATTTTCTTAATTTTAAATAATTAAGAAAATCTTCTTTGGCTAACTTTTATTTAATAATCCCACATCGGGAAAAAAAAGGGAAAACATGAGTTGTTTTACTCATATAAAGGGAATTTTATACTCTCATCTTATTTAGTGAGGAGCCTTGTGAGAGTTTCATTATCTTACATTAATTTTCATGATTTTCTTAATTTTAAACAATTAAGAAAGTCTCCATTGGCTAGCTTTATATGATAATCACACATAGGGGAAAATAAGGGAAAAAATGAGTTATTTTACTCATATAAAGTGAATCTTATACTCTCGTCCCATTTAATATTGTAATGTTATGCATATTTCAATTCAATATAGTTTAAATTTTAAAGTTTTAATTAATTAATTATGACCTAACCGATTAGGCTAAATCATTTTTTATTTGATTGATTTGTTGGTTTAACCTCGATTTTAGCGATTTTATTAAAATATATTAATTAGTTTTGTTTGATTCGAAATAAACTAAAGACTGATCTGATTAAAGATTGAAAGGCTGAGATTGCTAAATTATAAATAAATTTTCCACCCAAATAATTGATAACTTTTATTTTATAATCCCACATCGGGGGGAAAAAAAAAGCGAGTTGTTCACTTATATAAAGTGAATCTTAATAATGTAGTATTGTGTATACTTCAATTCAAAATAGTTTAAATTTTAAAATTAAAATAATATTTAAAAATTTTAATTAATTAATTTTTGTATAAGTTGGTTGGTCATTTGACCTAATCAATTAAGCCGAACCATTTTGGGTTTGACCGATTCGCCAGTTTAATCGCAATTTTTCATACTGATTTTATTAATTTCAAACAATTAAAAAAATTTCCATTGACTAACTTCCATTTAACTGTATAAAAATAAAACTCTAATTAGTTTATGATTTATTTTATAATCCCACATCGAGAGAAGAAGAAAAAACAACGTTTGTTTCACTATCTATCTATATTATAAAAGGAAAATGATATTTTTAGGGAGAAACCTTCTGGAAGCTCCAAACACTTACTCTAAAATTATTAAATTTTCTTAATTTTAAACAATTAAGAAAATTCTCGTTGGCTATCTTCCATTTATCTTTTATTTTACAATCTCACATCGGGAAAAAAAAAAAAGTGAATTGTTTCGCTTATATAAAGTGAATCATATATTCTAATTTATATAAATTATTGAAATTTCTTAATTTTAAACAATTAAAAAAAATCCTCATTAGTTAGCTTCCATTTAACTTTTATTTTACAATATCACATCGGGAAAAAAAGAAAAAAGTAAATTGTTTCACTTATCTAAAATGAATCTTATGCTCTCATTTATATAAGCAAAATAAGATTTTTAGTGAGAAGCCATATAATCAATACCAATTTTTTTTTCTTAATTTTAAACAATTAAAAAAATCTCCATTGATTAGCTTCTATTTAAGTTTTATTTTACAATCCCACATAATTTTTTTGATTTTAAAAATAGTTTTGTATGAGATTTTGAAACACTCATAATATTTAACTTTAAAATAATTACAATCCCACATCAAGAAGAAAAAAAAAAAATGAGTTGTTTAATTTATATAAAGTGAATCTTATACTCTCAATTAATATTATAGTATTGTGTATGTTTCAGTTCAAGATTTTAAAGGTTTAAATTAATTAATTTTGTTGTAAATTGGTTGGTCTTTTGACTTAGCCGATTAGGCTGAATCGTTTTCGACTTGACTGATTCATTGGTTTAGCTACGGTTTTAGCTATTTTATCAAAATATATTGATTAGATTTGTTTGATTGGAAATAAATTAAGATTGACCTTATTAAAAATTGAACGACTGAGATTGCTTGATTAGAAATGAACTTCCTGTCCAAATAATTGTTAACTTTTATTTTACAATCCCAAATCAAGAAAATAAGAAAAAAAAATAAGTTGTTTCACTATATAAACATTATGCTCTTATTTAATATTTTAGTATTGTGTATGTTTCACATCAAAACAGTTTAAATTTTAAAATTAAAATGAAATTTAAAAGTTTCAATTAATTGATTTTTGTATAAGTTGGCTGGTCCTTTGACCTAGACGATGGAGTGAACCGTTTTCGATTTGACTGATTCACTAGTTTAGCTGAGATTTTAGTGGTTTTATCAAAATATATTGGTTAAATTTGTTTGAATCGAAATAAATTAATGATTAACCTAACTAAAAATTAAACGGCTAAAATTGCTTGATTCAAAATAAACTTTTCGCCCAAACAATTGTTAATTTTTAAACAATTAAGAAAATCTTCATTGGCTAGCTTTCTTTAACTTTTATTTTATAATCTCACATTGAGAAAATAAGGAAAAAGTGAATTGCTTCATTTACATGAAGTAAATCTTATATTCCCATTTATATAAGGAAAATAAGATTTTTCGTGAGAAATCGTATGATCAATGTCTCATACTAATCTTTTTGATTTTTTTTAATTTTAAACAATTAGGAAAATCCCAATTGGTTAGTTTTGATTTAACTTTTATTTTACAAAATATAAAAAAAATTAAATATAATTATCATATTTTTATTAAATAATATATTATTTTATTCCGTGCATAGCACGGGTGATATGCTAGTTTTCTGTTAAAAAAAATGCTAACATTATAATCAAATAGACTAAGTTGAGATAAATTCATAAATTTGTGATCAAAATCGAATCAATTAAAATTATAAGGACAAAAATAACACCAAAATTAAAATACAAAGACTACTAGCACAATCTGAAAAAGATTTTTTTTAGAACATGAATGGTTCTCTTTTAGAATCACAAATCAATTAGAAATTTTCAAAAAACATTTCAAAACTCATAGAGTCTTAACAAATACACAACTCAAAACTCAATTCAAAAATTATTTTCAAAACTCATAACAAACACAAATTTAAAAAAATACAAACTTATGTAAAATATATTTTTTAAATATTAAAAAATTTATTTTTTATTTTAATATATAATTTTATTATAAATATATAGGTTTTATTTTAAATATTTATTTTATTTTATAAATATATTTTTAAATATTTTAATTTTTTGTTATGTGTTTAGTTACGATTTGAGTGTACAGTTTAAAAAGTAGTATGAAGTGTCGAGTTATAAGTTTACTATGAGGTTTGATAATAATTTTTGAATGGAGTTTTGAGTTATACATTTGGTTACGATTTGAGTGTGAAGTTGTGTTTGAGTTTAAAATATTAAAATTAAAAAAAATAAAATATTTTAAAAAAAATAAAATAAAATATTTAAATAAAAATTATATATTTAAAATAAAAAAATATTTTTTTAAAATATTTTTAATATTTAAAAAAAATAAATCCAAAAAACCTATTCCAAACACTGTTTTTTCTTCCAAACCTATCCTCCAATTCAAAAATATTTTTTAATATTTTAAAAGGAAAAGGCAATAAGGTAATTTATTATAAAAAAACAAAACGCCGTTTGGAACAATTTGACAGAAGGAAAAATCTTGACATTATCAAATAAAGTAAGGGAGGTTACTGTAATTATTCAAACTATAAAGGAGTCTCATATTTAGTCAGAAATCTCAAGAGAGGTAAATATAATTTACCCAAAGAAAAAAAATTATAAGCAGTGCACCAAACAACCCAACATTGCACGAAGTATAAATTAACCTTCTTTTTTTTTTTTTTTTTTTGAGCAGCTAAATTAAAAACTAATTTCACTATTTCTCCCCTTTTTTTTGTTGTCTGTATTGGAA
>NW_021025168.1:395754-416644 GCF_004153795.1 Camellia sinensis
TATTCCATCACAATCTTCTTCTATACACTAATTTATATAATTTTTTAATACAAATTATTTTATAAAAAGTTAAAAAATTATTCCAAACAATCATTTATTTTTTCTTAATTTTTTAATCTAAAAGATAAAAAAATAAACTTATTTAAGATACCTCAAACAACCTCAAAAATTAAAAGTATTAAGATAATTTTTGAATTCAAGAATCCTCAAAAGGCTGATTGGACTGGGATGGCCCAATAACCCCACAGAATTAATTCAGTGCTCTTACGTTCTTCCTCCCTTTCGTGGGCCCTACTGGTACAGCTCTCTTTTAGCATTCTTGTTTGGCTTTCTTAATAAAAAAATTCTAAAGTTTTTAAATATATTTTTTAAATATTAATTTTTTAAATTTTATTTTAAATATATAGTTTTTATTTTAAATATTTTATTTTATTTTATAAATATATTTTTAAATATTTTAATTTTTTTGTTATGCGTTTGGTTACGATTTGAGTGTAGAGTTTTGAAGGTAGTGTGGAGTGTCGAGCTATATGTTTGGTTATGAGATTTGAAAATAATTTTTAAATTGAGTTTCGAGTTTTGAGTTATGTGTTTGGTTATGAGTTGAGTGTCAAGTTGTGCTTTGAGTTTAAAATATTAAAATTAAAAAAATTAAAATATTTACAAAATAAAATAAAATATTTAAAAATATTTAAATAAAAATTATATATTTAAAATAAAAAATAAATTTTTGTAAACATATTTTTATATTTTAAGAAAATAAATCCAAAAATACTGTTCCAAACACTGTTTGTTTCTTCCAAATCTGTCCTTCAATCCAAAAATATTTTTTAATATTTTAAAATGAAGGGCAATAAGGTAATGTAATATAGAAAAAGTAACGTTTGGAACAATTTGACAGAAATGGGAGAATCTTGACATTGTTAGGTAAAATAGGGAAGGTTACTGTAATTATTTAAACTACATGGAAGGTCTCTATATTTATCAAAAATCTCAATGAAGGTAAATATAATTTACCCTTCACTTTTCTTTTTTGTAAATTTTACGAGTGTGTGAGACTGTTTTGGAATAGTTTTCTTTATAGCTTATCAAAAAAATAATTTAAATAAATTGAAAAAATAATTATATGAAAGTTGGAGGAGAAAATGCTTTTAGTTTTATCTACATAATTATAAAAATTTTCTTTGCAATAAATTATACCAAACAAACAGATTTATAAACATGATTAAACTACAGGTAAAAGTACTTATTTTTCTATGTATTATTTCTACAAAAATTAATTTTTCCGGATTCCAAACTTGCAATGTATTCCACAATAAGAAATATAATTCAAATGCTAATGAGTGCTTTGCAATATTAAAAATATTAAAATTTCTATAAAAATTATTTTAAAAATGATAAAAAGAAGTTTAAAAATTTTAAATCTACAAAAAGAAAAGTATATTAAAATTAATACAAATTATCTTGATTTTTTTTTTTTTTTTTGTCTTTCTCTTTTTCATTTAATAATCTAGTAAACACCAATGGAAAGACAGAAAGTTTTGTTTGTTTGTGAAGCTTAGGCCCCGTTTGTTTAGAGAGTTAGAGGGGGGATTGGGATTAGTAGTAAGGTGAAATTCACTAATATTGTGTTTGTTTTGAGAGATGAGGAGGGGATTGTTAGTGAGTTCGAGATTATGATGGACCTTCCCAAGGGAATTCGGATGAGCCTCCAGGACTTGGTATTAGAAAAATAGTCTGGCGTACTAGAAAATTTATTTATTTATTTATTTTTTATTTTATTTTTTAGATGTCGGGCATTTTTTTTTTAACATTAATATTTAATTTTTTGTATTTTTTGTTAAGTAAAAATCATTATTTTATTTGTTTTATTTTTTTCTGAAATTTGTTTATTTTATTATTATTTTTGAAATTTTTTTTACATGTTGGGCATTTTTTTTAAAACATTAATGTTTACTATTTTTGTATTTTTTTATTTGTTTTATTATTTTATATTTATTTTATATAAAAATAATTTAACAATCCCTACACTAACAATTACCATCAAAACAAATACAATTTTACTTAATCCTCTCACTAATAATTCTCTCATTATCAATCTCATCCATTCTACCTCTGAAATCAAACGGATGTTAGGGTGATAAAAACATCCCAGCTTAGTCCTAGTCCGATAATATTGTATATAAATTTTCCAAAATTGCTTTAGAGCTCTAAAAGAGCACCTCTAAACTTAGCATTAAATTGTCTTCTTCTGGCCACTGTTTTGTCTTTTTCTGATTTTTTTTTTTTTTTTTAATTGGTTGCCAGCTCAGTAGAGCTGCTATTAGAGCAGCTCTACTAGAGCTCCCAATCAATGCTGTAAATTTTCAGTAAGCATCGAGTTTTCAAGTACAAAACTTAACACCAGAAATAATAAAATGCAATTTTATATTAAACTTTTGACAGTTAACATTTTGATAACAATTAATTTATCACTAATTACAATTATGTCTCGTATGAATAAATTATGTTCGAGTTAATTTGGTACAAATAGATAATAAAAAAAAAAATTTAACAATAAATTTATATCTACACATGAAGTCAATTATTTACATTTGTGGGGACATATTTTCTGAGTACCAACACTTGGCCAAGCTGACGTCGACGTGTCAGCCGGGGTGCCACGTGTCCTGGTCGTGACGCCGAGGTTATCTCCGAAGATATCGGAGTCCAAGATAAGCGGATAAGGGACAAGAGTCCTAGAATGAGGAAGGACCTCAGCCTAGATAAGGATAAAAGTCTCGGAGAATTTTTATCTTTATCTATTGAAGAGTCCAAAATAAGGACTGAGCTAAAGTCCACTTAAGCTAGGCTTCTATTAGGCCTAAATTGGGTTAACTATAAAAGAGAGGCACCCCCATGGGCCTAAGGTACGTAATTTATATTTTGAACAGTGAGTTTAGCACTTTATCTATCTTCGAGAGATAACTGACTTGATCATCGGAGTGCTCCCGGGTGGACGAACCACCACCGGAATCTCTTCTTTCTGTTGCAGGTCAATCAGGCGCCATCTATTCTGCCAGTGCTCTCCAGCTGAATACGGAGTTGGCAGTGTGGTCGGAAAGTGACACCTACAATTTGGCATCGTCTGTGGGAAAGAAAGGAAAATAGATGGCCAACGACGGACAGAAAGAGAAAGTTGGGAACGACACCCTTACTGAGAATGGGAAACATATTGACCTTGACGTCGAAAAAGACAACTACAACGAAGAGACATGTAATAAGAATCACGGAGGAAAGGGCGTCGGCCAGGAGGGCGGTGTACCGAAGAAAACGGACCGGAGCGGGTATTATAACGACGATGACCTCCAGGTATGAAAAGATAGATGCTTGCGGAGGGACGACGAGATGAAGGGAATGGCGGACAAATTGACAGACCTGCAAACAGTTGTCAATTTCATGATACAGAACAACGTCATGCAGCCACCGTTCCCGCTACAAGATACGCCGATTCCAGCAGCCAAGAAAGGTGCCCAGAAAGGGGGGCAGAAAACGGTTCCTGCAGTCCCTCAGCATGGCGGGACCAAGGGACATTCTCACTGGCCTTTGCAAGAGGTCGGGCATGGAGAATCCCAAAAGACACGATCTTGGCCTAGATGATTAGGTCCGAGACGAGAAGAGCACGACCTAAAGTGAGCAGATCCTAGATTCCAGAAGACAAGATCTCAGCCTAGATGATTAAGTCTGAAAGGAAGAAAAACTCAGGCCCTGCAGTATTTACATTGGCGACTCCTTTCGACTCTTTGTTGATAGGAGTTCAAACCGACAAGGAGCGGGGCAGGAGTAGTACTGGTATCTCCAGATGGACAAATACTAGAACAATCCATTCGTTTGGGGTTCAAGGCCTCAAACAATGAAGCAGAGTACGAAACACTAATTGCAGGACTAAAACTGGCAGTAGCAGTAGACCAGATGAGGTGATAGTCTTCTATGACTCCCAGCTTATAGTCAACCAGACAACGAGCGAGTTTGTAGCCCGAGATTAGAGGCTGTCGGCTTACGCAAAAGAGGTCAACAAGTTGGTGGTCTTGTTTCAAAATTGCAGACTACAGCAGGTTAGCCGAGATGATAACAGTCACGCTGACGCCCTTGCCAACCTGGCTAGTGCAATACAACCTGAAAAGGCAAGGACGATAATGGTTGACTACTTGTTGGGCCCGAGCATCGAACCACTGATCATAGAGCGTGAAGCAATGTGTGTGGACATGGGACCAAGCTGGATGGATGCAATAGTATCATTCCTGAAAGAATGAAAATTGCCAATTGATCACAAAGAGGCACACAAGATCAGATTGAAGTCGACAAGATTCAGTCTGACAGCAGAGGGACATCTCTACAAAAGATCCTTCACTAGACCCCTTTTGAAGTGTGTACATCCTTTACAAGTTGAAGATTTTTTGAATGAAATACATGAAGGAATATGTGGAAGCCACGCTGGGAGCAAATCCCTTGCTGATAGGGCCATTACCCAAGGGTATTGGTGGCTCTACATGTAGAAAGATGCAGAAGCCTATGTCAAGAAGTGTGAAAAGTGCCAAAGGTTTGCACCTCTGATACACCAACTAGCAGCAGACCTAAACCCAATATCCAGTCCTTGGCCGTTTTCCCAATGGGGCATGGATCTTGTTGGGAAACTATCCCAAGCAACTGGGCAAAGAAAGTACCTACTGGTAGCAACAAATTACTTCACCAAATGGATAGAAGCTGAACCCCTTGCCAAAATCCGAGACGTGAATGTGAAGAAATTCATATGGAAAAATATCATCACCAGGTTTGGGATCCCGAGAGCAATAGTTGCAGACAGTGGAACACAATTTTACAGTAAGCTAATCAAGAGCTTCTGTGCAAAATTCAAAATCAAGAATTATTTTTCGACCCCAAGTTTTCCTCAAAGTAATGGACAAGCAAAAGCGTCCAACAAAGTTATCTTGGACGGGATAAAGTAGAGACTACAAGCGGCAAAGGGAAAGTGGGTGGATGAGTTGCCCAATGTACTCTGGGCATATCGGACTACGCCGAGAAGATCAACTGGGGAATTCCCATTTGCCATGGCTTATGGCACAAAAGCAGTCATTCCTCTAGAAGTTGGCATCCCGGGAATCAGAACCCAGGGAGTAGAAAATGGGACTAATGATGTATTATTAACCTGAGATCCAGATCTGCTAGAAAAAAGAAGGGAGAAAGCTGCAATTTAGCTGGCGGCATACTAGCAGCAACTTGCAAGGGCTTATAATAAGAATGTCAACCCAAGAGAGTTTCAAGTCGGTGACCTCGTCTTGAGAAAAGTCGTCGGCAACAAGAAGAATCCCAGAGAGCTGAATTGGGAAGGACCCTATAGAATCATCTCGATATTGGGCAATGAGGCATATCGGCTTGAAGATAATGAAGGCAAAGAATTGTCAAGGCCCTGGAATACTTGCAATCTGAATTTTTTTTACCATTAGACTTTCTTGTTCTTTGTTATTAGTCGAAGTAATAAATAAAGTTTTAGCTTGATTTTTCACACTTGTGACTGATAACATAGTTGATGATGTTTCTAGAACACATGCATAATGAGAACCCAAGTGGAACTTAAGTTCACATTAGGGGACAGAGAGTTGGAAAATGGTTCTTGAAAAGGTAGAATATACAAAGCTAAAGTTAGTTTAACACTTGTTGAAATTTGAGAAAAATTTACAAGTTGAAGTTAAACCGAGATCATGTTTAACACTTGTTAAAATTTGTGAAGAAATTTACAAGTTTACAAGTTAAGGCCAAGGTTGTATTAAAATAAGTACTTATGTACTTGCCGATGTAAACCTTTGGTGGGTATAACCGAGGTATTTCACCCCGAGAAGATTACACAGTTAAGGTGTACATTGAAGATATACAAAAGATTCTAAGTATAAGAGTCATACAAGAGTAGTAAAAGGAAGACAAACATACAAGCATTCAAAAGAAGAAGTTATATTTACATTCAAAAGATGGCATGTTGGCCAAATAAAGCGCTTACATTGTTTCAAAGAAAAAAGGAAAAAAAGTACAAAGTACAGAAAAAAGAGAAGCATCAAAACTAAGACTCTTCGGCGTCTTGAGGCGGTTGGGTCTGGAGTTCGGAAGACTGCTGAGAAGACATCTCGGCAGCCTTCTCAGCCGCGAGCTCGGCATCTATTTCTTGAAGGGTTTGGTCGAAGCTCTTGTCGGCTACAGGCACGTCCGATGTCGCCTTCTTAGGAGTAGCCTTTTTGGGGACCTCCTCACCCTTCTCATCCTGAGTCAAGTCTAGGACTTGCTCATTTGGAGTAAGGGACTTGGCCCCAGCAGCTTCCTTCAACTTCCTTACCAAAGCTTCCTCCTCAGACTCAGAATCGTCTTCGGATTGGCTTGGAGTAGGGGGGAATGGCAAGGGTAGGACATCGGCTTTCTTGAGAAGGGAGTCCTCGGGGACGTTAAGTTTTTTTAGAGTAGCCATCCAACCAAGGGTGAAACCCTTGTTGTATGCCTGCTTCACTTGTTTTTTATAATCCTCCTTGACGTCGGCCGCCCCCTCTGCGTATGCCCTCTCATCAGCGGCCTTGATCTCGGCCTCCTCTGTGGCCAGGGCATCTTAGTGTTCTTTTTGGGCCTCAGCCATTTTTGCCTTGGTCTCTTTCTTTTCAGCTATGAGGACCTTGGCAATGGCCTCTGCAGCATCAGCTTTCTCCTCAGCCGCGTCTTGAGCTTTTACAGCTGCCTCGGCTTGATTTACCAAGGTCTTCATCTTGTCCTTGGCCCTGTTGAGGGACTTTTGTAGAGCAGCGACCTCCTTGATTTTGTCAGCCAACTCCTTCCTCACCTCAAAAGCTTGCATTGAGAAGGAGTGGGCGTGCTGGATAGCCTGAAGAAAAATGGACAAAACAGAAGTTATTAGAAAATTCTAAGTGTACAAAAGAAAAAGAAAGAAAAATACCAAGTAAATAGAACTTACTCGAACAGAATGCTGCAGCATCAGAGCAAAATTTTCGTATTCGCTCATCTGAGCATTACGGTTAAGATCTTCAGGCAACAGCAAGGCGGTAGAAAGGGCAACGCCGACCTCAATGTTGTTGGCGCTATCACCAGCCCTAACTGACTTGTCGTCGATTGTGATCGGCAGGGCCCAGGGGGAATCACGTTTTTATGACCCCGAGGTGGTCGGATAGGATGACCTCAACCTCTTTGATCTAGTAGAATTAGATGGTTGGGCCTCGGTGGGCCTCTTCTCGGCAGCAAACTGGGTCTTATCACTCTCAGCCAATTTTGAAATTGGTAAGGCGTCTTCAGTGTCAATCTGAGTCACCGTTGCCTTGGGCTGAGCCTTCTTTATTCGTTTTGGCTTTGGCTTTGGTTGAGGCTGGGTTTGTATTGGTTGAGCATCAATTGAGTCAGGGATATCGGCTAGAAGATCGTCAGCAACAACTTTCTTGCGACCTATTTCGGCGAAAATTACAATTCTACGTGGCGTTAGCGTTGAGATGGTGGGATCAGATATGCAGCCGAGGTTGACGGTTACTCTACTAGATCAGAGGTCGATCCTTGATCTGGCCGAGATGAGGAGGCTATTTGAGGAGTTGTGGCGGAAGGCAGAGAATGGCTTTTCTTCCTCTTTGGGACGTTGTGAAGAACCGACTTGTAAGTAGGAATGAAATTGAGCAGCAGAGGGGCTCTCCGCTTGTGGACTGGCAAATCCAATAACTTCTTCAAGTCCTTGCAAAGGAAAAAAGACTTGCGAAATTCCTTTGGTGACTGGGGAAGAACTGCAAAAAGAAGAGCACAGACATTAGAACAAAGTATTGAAAACTTTAAAAAAGAGAGAACAAGAAAAAGTGACACTTGGCCCTTACCATCTCCTTCCTCGAAAACTGTTCGGCTTAGGGGATAAAGGTGGAGGTCATCATTTGGTTGAAATTCCAGTTACTTGACATGATGAAGTAATCGACATGATGAAGTAATCGTCTCCAGCACCATTGTTTGAGTCTGGGAGGTCGGCAATGAGCTTGTACTCAGTGGACCTCGGCTTGAGGTAATAGATGTGGCCTTTTTCCGATTTTAGGCGACAATTGAGTCAGGGATATCGGCTAGAAGATCGTCAGCAACAACTTTCTTGCGACCCATTTCGGCGAAAATTACAGTTCTACGGCGGCGTTAGCGTTGAGATGGTGGGATCAGATATGCAGCCGAGGTTGACGGTTACTCTACTAGATCAGAGGTCGATCCTTGATCTGGCCGAGATGAGGAGGCTATTTGAGGAGTTGTGGCGGAAGGCAGAGAATGGCTTTTCTTCCTCTTTGGGACGTTGTGAAGAACCGACTTGTAAGTAGGAATGAAATTGAGCAGCAGAGGGGCTCTCCGCTTGTGGACTGGCAAATCCAATAACTTCTTCAAGTCCTTGCAAAGGAAAAAAGACTTGCGAAATTCCTTTGGTGACTGGGGAAGAACTGCAAAAAGAAGAGCACAGACATTAGAACAAAGTATTGAAAACTTTAAAAAAGAGAGAACAAGAAAAAGTGACACTTGGCCCTTACCATCTCCTTCCCCGAAAACTGTTCGGCTTAGGGGATAAAGGTGGAGGTCATCATTTGGTTGAAATTCCAGTTGCCTGACATGATGAAGTAATCGTCTCCAGCACCATTGTTTGAGTTTGGGAGGTCGGCAATGAGCTTGTACTCAGTGGACCTCGGCTTGAGGTAATAGATGTGGCCTTTTTCTTATTTTAGGCGACACATGGTGTAGCAGTATTGGATGTCGGCTAAGGTAACCCTAGCATTCTCTTGTTTGGCTAAGGCTATTATACCATTGATGACTCAGTAGGAATTGATGGAAAGCTGCATTGGGTTCAACTTATAGTAATAGAGTATCTCACGGAAAAAGGTGTCAAGTGGAAACCGAAGTCCACACTCGATAAAGGCCACTACTAGGAAAGGCATGAGGTTCACATCGGGCATAATGGAATCCTCCTCCCCTGCCAACCTGAGGTGGACTTCGGCAAGGATGGAAAACTCCCACCTAAAGTACTCTAACTTGGTCGGGGTGTCTACCCTATGCTTCCACATAGCCATGACGTTGGCTTAATTGGAAGAGTTGGATTTCAGAAGAGAGTGTTTTAGAATGGTTGGAAGGACCTCGGCAAAACCTAAAGTTCACGCTGGGGTAAGAATTTGTGAAGATCAGAGGGGGATTCGTCTCAGTTTTTCCTAAGATTCGTATGTTCTAAGGTAAATCTCAAACCTAAGTCTAAGCAAACGGAGATTGAAGGCAAGAATCTGGAGAAAATACAGAACACACAAACAAGAGCAATGATTCAGAATCAAGAATAGTGGCGAATCACCAAGAACACTGTGACAGAGTGTGTGCAAGGGTACAAGGCCAAGAACAGTCGCAAAAGTGAACAAATTTGTGAGCAGTGTGTGAATATTCAGGAAAGGATTGGGCAAAAACAGAATCACGAAGCAAACATACTCAAACACATGGTGAAAATTAAGGTACAGATTAAAATGATTGAAGATATGAGCAAGTTTGCAAAAATATCAGAGTTTGAAGTAAATCAAGAACTGAAACCAGGAGGAACAGTGGCTTACCAGAAAAAGTGAGGCCGGTGTGGGGATCGCCGAAGTCAGACGACGGATGCAAAAGCGACAAAGCAGTGAAAATCACGCCAGAAGAGGTAAATAGAGCAAAGTTGCAGAGCTAGGAAAGCTTGAACAATGGCAGATTTTGGAAAAAAGTTAGAAAGAGCAAAAGCTTCAGAAACAATGTGTAAAGTGAAGAGATGGAAATAGGAAGGGAAGTTTTGTTTAAACACAAAAGCGGCGGCAAAGAGGCAATTAATGTGCCTAAAACGACGTATGCGTCAGACGGCGCACGCGAGAAACAAAATTCGACTTACAGGCGCGTATTGACTACGATCCAGTGAGGGGAAGACGCATGGCAAAAGTGATTGATTTATTTTGCATGACAGCTCATACGCGTGATAAAACTCTTGGAGTTCTTGGTTTAATGAAGCAAGTGACCTCGGCTGGACTTGGTCGTGTGAAGCCGATGTATTATAACCTCGGTAAATGGATTATACAACAAGATAGCCGACATGTTATACGATATAACGATATAGGTTCCATCACCTCAGGATGCCGAGGTAATAGAACCTAGGGGCAGTTGTGGGGATATATTTTCTAAGTATCAGCACGTGGCCAAGGCGATGCCGATGTGTCAGCCGGGGTGCCACGTGACCTGGTCGTGACGCCGAGGTGATTTCGACTAGGCCGAGGTTATCTCCGAAGATATTGGAGTCCGGGATAAGCGGATAAGGGACAAAAGACAAGAGTTCTAGAATAAGGAAGGACCTCAGCCTAGATAAGGATAAATCTCTTGGAGAGTTTTATCTTTATCTATTGAAGAGTCCAAGATAAGCACTGAGCTAAAGTCCATTTAAGCTCGGCTTCTATTGGGACTAAGATTGGGTTACCCATAAAAGAGAGGCACCCCTATGGGTCTAAGGTACTGTGGATGTCCCCGAACGCCCCAGGGAGGAACGAGTCCCCCCGTTCCGTTCGATATTGGGCTCACTACAGGTCGGACTCTCAGTTTGTCACGGTTCTAAATCTGAACCAAAGAGTCCAAATCCGGCAAATCGTTTTGAGAAAACAGATTTTAAAAGAAGTGCCAAACATGGAACTGCTTTGCCAGATACAGAGTCGCCACCTAAATATTTTATTTTTGAGAAATTTAGGAAACCCTGACTCGGTGCCAAAAGGCCACGTGTCCGTCATCACCAAAGTTGCCTCGGCTTGGGAACCTTGGGTACGATTGGGGAGGTCACTTCATGAGCACCCCCAGGCGCGATCAAAGATCGGCCTCTACTAACCATTGATATCTATTTTTGAAAACATTATGCTTCTTATTCCGGTTATTAGCCTAGATTACTATGTGATGCGCACAGCATACAAGTATAGACTGGACTGCCTGAATTGGAACAAAACATTTCATGTTTGTTTTGTTGAAAATGGTTTGATGGTGCTACTCGCAAGTAGGCTAAGACATGGATTTGCCACCCTCAGGTGAGCTTAGAAAAAAAATATGATTTTGCCACTATCTGGGGGCTTAAAACACACATTGATGAATTGTTCCAATTCAAATAACCCAACCTTCACCCACAGGCACTCAGGCAGTTACATCACATAAGCATATAGCCTCAGGTAAGCATGCTATTCATGGCAGTCACTTACACGCATGCAAGGATGCTAAAGCGTAAAACTTACCGAGTACTCCAAGCCAAAACAGAAGCTAATTAGAAATCCATGCATGATCCTAACTATACAGAAGTGCCTAATGCAACACATGCAAAAATGCAACTATGCAGCTCGGCTATTCTAAACATGGCATGAATGAAATGCTACAAATTAACATGTATTCAACTTGGAATTGAAAATACAATGCAGTTAGTATGATGCGCCGACTCCGGTGCATGCAAAACAGATGAATGAATGCAAATATGCTATCATACTGTATGCTAATTGAAACATGCCCTAATCTAACCGTCATAAGCGGGTAAAGAAAAGGGAGAAAGACGTGGGGTTGGAAGACATACATCACACACACGCACACTTATTACAATATTGCCCTCGCGCAGAGGGTCCGAATAAATAATATACAGTCCCGAATGAATATTACCGTCCAAATAATTACAGAACCCTAATTAATTAACAAATTAAATTAAGAAAGCTGTAAACTAGCATGCAAGCTAGGGACTGCCTCGACTCCACTTCGGATGATAAATGGTGCATGCTCGGGTTGCTTGGCTCGGAAATCCACTACGATGCCCCAATTAGCCTCTGTTTGCGATTGATGCCGGAATGCTGTACAAGGCCTTTGAAAGGCTACTGATTCTTGATTTGCTGCAACAGAGAGCAGGAAAAGGGCATGGCAATGTATTTTCACAAATGTATGCATGCCTCGATCCTCGTGCCACCAATCACGCATATTGATGCATGATGGCCGAGGAGTCGAATTGTGCAACTCTATATAGAATGAATGCATATGAAAACACAACAAGACCTAACTCCATTATGGGCAATCCAGAGTGTCGGTGACAGGGAATTGAGACACGTTCCGTCACTCGAAGTATGAAACGTCCCGCGTTTCCCGTGTTCGGGCGAACTCCTATCCCAAGCACAATGCAATATGCATGACATGCATGAGCATACACAATGCTATGAAATGAAATGGCATACACAATGCACAATGGACTTACACCAACATGAGTGGACCTCAGCCACACTCACATCAGTAGCCATGAGACGAAAATGAGACACTCGAAATGCGTGCACACATGCACGCAAACCGAGGACCGACTCTAAGGCTCAAATGCCACTCTAACAAGACATGGCAAGGCATGGAATATGACATATAAACATGCAAGTTTCAGCACTGAAATGCGATGCAAAATGATCCCGAAACATGGAAACATGGCACCCGATACATGGAATGAGACCCGAAACATGAAGTTAGGTACATGGAATGACCTATGGCTATGCAAAGCATGCATTATTTGAACATGAAGTGTGAAGAAAGAATCAAGAAAGTCCCAAAACAAGCATGTTTACAGTTTTAATCAAGGCCAAACAATGGACACAAATAGGACTAAGCTAGCACGCAAAAATGGCCCCGTAGGAGAGGTAATGAAGCAAGTAGCAGCTGCTGGCCCTAAATAGCCAAGAGCCCTTCAACAAAGTTGAACAGGGCCTAAAAATGAAGCACTTTACAGTTTACAATAAGCCACGAAAAAAAACAAAAGTATGGATAAACTATTGTGCAAGAAATGGGCCAAAAGGGAGACAAAGAAGCAAGTGATGGTTTCTAGCCTCAAACAAAGGAGGGCTCTTCCACAAAGTTGAAGAGAGGCCCAAAACATGGTATTTTACAGTTAGTGACCAAACCCAAAACAGTGCACATGCAAGCCTAAAATACTATGCAAAATAAGGCCTAAAAAGAGGTTTAAACACAAAGAGTAAAAAGGGAGCCTCAAACAGCAAAAGACCCTTGATCAAACATGAAGAGGGGGTCAAAATAAGACTATTTAAAGTTTGGACCAGAGCCCAAAAATATAAGCACAAGGGGCTAACAAAACATGCAAAAATGAGGCCAAAAGAGGGATAAAGAGGCAAGTGACAAAAGGAAGCCTCAAACAGTGAAGAGCCCTTCAACAATGTTGAAGAAGGGCTCAAAATAAGCCACTTCACATTTTATAACCAAGCTCAAAACAGTTTAAAAATAGGCCAAAAAAACTATGCAAGAAAGAGGCATACAAGAGAGGTAAAGAAGCAAGTATTAAAAGGAAGCCTCAAACAGGGAGAGGCCCTTAAACAAACATGGAAAGGAGCTCAAAATAATTATATTTTCAGTTAGGGTTGGAGCCCAAATATGCAAGAAAGTATAGCTTAGATTGTATGCAAAAATAGAGCCAAAAAGAGAAGAAAGAGACTTACCCTTGAAAACCAATCTTTGACAGCCTTTTGGACCAAGTTTGGGTGCTCCTAAGCTCTGAAAATGACCTTGAAGCTGCTGGAATGGAGGGTGGAGGCCTTGTGCTAAGGGGTGTAGGGTAAATGGTGTAGGACTTGAGAGGTTTTGGTGCTTGGAAGAGGAGGAGAAGGAGGATCAATGCAAGAGGCTTAGGGCAAATTTTTGTAACCCTCAGATGGGAGCTGGAGCTGCTGTTATATAGGCAAAAGAGGGGGAGAAAAGGGGGGAAAAATGGGGGGGAAAGAATTCAAGTTTTCCCCCAAAAGTGCAGTCCCCCAGATACAAAATCTGGGGGGAAACAGAATACATTTCTGTAAAGTGCCTGGAGAGAGGATCATGGCCAGCTGGTTATCTAGGGTTTAGGTGACCGGCCGGCGCTCCCCATGGCCGGCCGGCCAAGGGTCAAAAGGGTCAATCATGATTAGTGGTCGTCCACCCTAGAAAGAGGGCCTCTCATGTGTGCACAACACAACCATGTGGTCAAAAACTGGAGAAAGTGAACCAGGAGAGAGAAACGGCCACTTTTAGGAGGGGTTCAAAAGGGTCACAAAGAATTACTGGCCGGCCATATGATATTGGTGGCCTCCCAGGTGTGTACAACACAAATATGTGGTTTGGGGCAAGAAAAAGTGGCCTCAGGGTGGTCAACATTGGCTTTCAAGTGAGAAAAACGGGCGACGGAGGGCGATGGAGGAAGAAAACTGGTTGTCAGAACAATTACTGGCCTCCCACCCTTCTACAACCTTTCTAACAATGAAACAGAGGTTCCTGCCAAAAATGAACCCAAACCGATGCAAAATGGAGGTTCGGGGGCCGAAACGCGCAGCCCGAGGCCCCGAAAACTAACTGTTAGGCACCGGAAGTGGTGTTCGACCACGAAGTTGGTTTTTCGAGCCACAGTGTCCCTCAAAAGGGAGCAAATAAGATGCATGCCAAAAATCGGAGCAAACGGAGGTGGTTAAGCGGTCCCAAACCGAGGCACACGGCCAACGGCTTCGAAAAATCGGAAGCCGGACTCCAAACGGGCAAAATGGCCTACGACCACGAAACGTAGCCTACGGCCACTGAGATATGATCTACGAGACCTCTCCCTTCCTTCGGGAAGAGAAAACAGAGAAAACAGAGTCTGGTTCGTAAATCGAGGCAAAGCATGAAAGAGTCTGGAAGTCTGGAGGCAAGGCTCGCAGCCGAGACTCTGAAACTTCTGAACGAGCACAATATGCAACATCACCAAGCGCTCAATCGGTGACGTCAGAGTCTTAAGGTTGGTCAAAAATGGGGTGTCTACAAACATCCCTCTTTGACAGAACTCGAATATAAATAAGAGTGAGCTAACGCCCAGTGAATAATATCAAAATAAAGAGGTTAATGATTGAGATTCGTTCATAAATAAACACTGATTTTCTGAACACACAGCCCAAAACACTGATTTTCTAAACACACAGCCCTCATGATCATGCAAATGCAGCAAGCTGTAATGAAGCAGTATTCGCAAATAGATGCAACAGTTTTAAGCAAGAATGCAAAGCAACAACTACATTTCATGCAGTTAGGAATGCAGAGAATTATTCAATTCTCGTCGCGTCTCACGTGGAGAAGATACGATACCTGCGCGATTCGTCTGGTCGCACCAGCTTCAAATGAACTGTACATACAATATCGTGCCTGCAAAATAAAGAAACTCAACAAGCACAACATATCTAACAACATATGTTCAATGTGATATCGAATGTAGACAATCGAGGTGTTGATGGAAAAGTGCATCGCACTGCGGGAAAGAACGCGCGTCACGACGCGAGTTTAAGCACGGAGGCTCGGTGATATCAAAGAGACGTGCATAACAATGCAAGTATGTGCATGAGAATGCAAGTCACGTGCATGATAATGCAGAACAAGCGTAAACCAGGATGTATGTTTGTCACAAAACAACAAGCAAGGAAATGCGCGTTTCGGCGAGGGCGACTCGATCACGGCCTCCGGTTCACCTCCCGGAGAGGTTAAAACATGTTCAAAAGGATATACCTCACTTTCGATAAGTAAACGATGAGACACGCATCGGAAGTTGAAGCTGAAGTTCCGACGGAGCGATTTCGCGACAGAAAGTGCACTTCTCTTGTACTTTTTCAGGTCTCGGGGACTCCAATCCTCCCCAAAATTTGTAGGGACCTTGGGGGGCATGTGGGGAACACCGCCGGCCACCTTTATTGGGAGAGGGAGGCCACTGGCTAGTTTTTGAAAAGTGAATGGTCGGCCTGCCAGAAAAAGTGGCCGGCTGGCCACTTTGCCAAATCCGGGGGCAGTTTTGTCTTTTCAGCCTCTTTTCTTTAAGTACATCCATCCAAACACTTCGGGCTTACAAGTGCAGCTCCGAAATCCTCTTCTCTAGCTTCCCAAACCATTTTCTCCCTCAGATCTGTGCTCTATAAGCGTTTTCCAACGTCCCACGCAAGTTGTTTTCGCGAAATCTTTCAGTTTTAAGCACTTTGAACCGATTAAATTTTGGTTTCGGGGCTTTTTTTCTCATTTTTGCCACTTGAGGTGAGTTTGTCTCAATATTTGGAAGATTTTCTCGGGAGTTGACTTTTGTTGACTTTTCCCTTTCCCGAGAGTTGACTTTTTCCAATTTTGGCGCATTTTAACTCATTTTTGCTCATTTTGCAGATTCTTTTGACTTTTTCATTTCCTGAGAGTTGACTTTTGTTGACTTTTTCCAATTTTTGGCTCATTTTTGCTCATTTTTGTCCCTTTTTGCAGATTTCTTGAAATGGCGGGTCAATTTCCCCATGGCGGAGGTTCTCCAGGCGCCGGAGGCGAGCCTGACATCATGTCTTTGCATCCGAGGGTTCGCCCCTTTATTCCCGACAGGTACGACCCACCGGCTCATGTTCTTCCACGGGATGTTTTCTATCACTTCACCACTTCACCGATTTCGACGAGCGAGTACCCGGGGATCTCCTTCTGCGGGAGCCAGAGTATCACCTCTCCCATGAGGCACGAGAGGTATTTACTTCGTTCTTACCTTTTCTGTAACATATTATGAATTTTTCATGCATTCTGTTTGCATTCTAAACGCACGGTTCAATCACTTGGATTCTTGAACATTCAGCCCATAAATTGATTGTGAACACGCGGCACACACTGATTGAGAGTTGAACATGAGCCCAAACTCTGATTTTCTGAACACGCAGCCCAGATTAGAGTAGTGAACACGCAGCCCCACACTATTGAGAGTTGAACACGCAGCCCAAAACACTGATTTTCTGAACACACAGCCCAAATTGAAAGTGAACATGCAGCACACACTGATTGAGAGATGAACATGCAGCCCAAAACACTGATTTTCTGAACACACAACCCAAATTGAAGGTGAACACGCAACACACACTGATTGAGAGTTGAACACACAGCCCAAACACTGATTTTCTGAACACACAGCCCAAATTGAAGGTGAACACGCAGCACACACTAATTGAGAGTTGAACACGCAGCCCAAACACTGATTTTCTGAACACACAGCCCAAATTGAAGGTGAACACGCAACACACACTGATTCTGAACACGCGGCTCACTTACTTTACTTTGCATGCAGCCTATTCATTTTATTTGCACGCAGCTTATTCATTATTGCTGAAACATGTATCCATTCTGAATGCAGGTGACTTCTCGCACTGTACGGGGATATGGCTCTACTGTGGCGAGAGATTGGTACGCCGAGCTCCCGGAGGCTGTTCGGGATTTGGTCGACTTGGCGGGGTTTGGGCCCTTCTGTACTGGGCTATCTCGTTGTCCTGCCAGGAGGACGTTGATGGCCGCCTTGGTGGAGAGATGGTGGGACACCACCAACTCCTTCCATTTTTCTGCCACGGGGGACTTGACTATGACCCTGTTTGACTTTGCCATACTGACTGGCCTTGACGTGGGAGGTTGGCCTATCCCTTACGACGAGGACATGGGCCAGTGGGAGGCTACTTGGATATATTTGTTAGGGGTTCGCCCGCCTGTTGATAGAGCTTCGGGGAGAGTCCGATACACCTGGTTCTCTTCCCATTTCCGGTAGGTGGAGATGGAGCCCGGGACTCCTGAGGAGGCAGCACAGTATGCCCGCGGCTTTCTGATGTTCCTCTTCGGGACCACTTTGTTTTCCGACAAGGGGAACACTGTTGGGCTTTATCTGTTGAGTGCTTTGGTGGACCTATCATAGGTCAGACGGTATGACTGGGGTGGCGCCGGCTTGGCTACCCTTTATTGCTACATGAGCGCGACCTCCCGCGGACGGGGGGACTTACTTGGCGGCTATTGGAGAGCCTGGGAGGTACTTTCTGCCCTCTTGATTTACATTTCTGTTCCTCATTGCTTGCACATTGCACACACGGCGCACTTTATACTCTGTATCGTGCACTTTGCCCTCAGCACTTCGTATTCTGCTTTGTTTTCCACAGTTGTGGGTCTATGTGTATTTCCCGACATTGGCCCCGGAGTTGGTGGTAGAGGGACCTCTCGTGACCCCGTACTCACTTGTATTTGAAGGCCAGCACCGGCCAAGACCTCAGGAGTCTCTCCTTTATCTGCAGCAGTACTTCGATATTGTGCGGTCGACGGAGGTATTTCAGAACTCTCAGTTCTTTCTGTTTTCATCTTTGATTTGTCCTGTGCATTTTTGATTTCTGCTTGGTTTATGCGTCTGTTATCCGCAAATTACATGGCAGCCCTGGGCGCTTTTAGGTGAAGGTCTCCGATTCCAGTTTGCCGGAGGATGGGGTGCCTCTCAGTACAGGCTCCTGTTCGAAGGGCCAGTTGGTAGGGCCTAGTTTTTGGGGGACCGCTTCTTGCGTCAGGTCTTGGGGTACACTTCTCAGGACCCTCCCTCAGCACCCCCAGTCGATATGCGGATTGCTGATAGGCTCTCTTCCCGGGATGTTGTTAGTGCTATGCTGGGTACTAATGCTTTGCTACATCTTGAGGAAGGGGATTACGCTACTTACCGTCACATATTCCTGATGCCTCCATTGACGGGAGTTCGTACTCCGACGATGAGGCCTGCTGGCATGCCATCTTCGAGCCAGGCCTGGGCTCGGACTGCAGACGCCCCTTCCATCAGCAGGGCTGGTACATCTAGAGGTGGGAGTGGATTGGTTCCCCCGATTCCTCCGACTTATCCTCATCCTGGATGGCCGGACATGCCGACCGAGTTGATGGGGTGGCAATATGGGACTACGTCTCCGATTTCGATCCCTATAGAGGCTCCGATGCCCGGCCATCGATATGTCAAAGACCCCGACTCACCACCGGTATGTTTTACGGCTTTGATTCATTACTCAGATACTTGGACGTTCATTCCTTTACTGATACCCTTGCCTTTGCATCTACAGCCCCCTGTTGAGTACATGGATTAGGTGCTCGAGATGGTAGCCTCTCTTGAGGGGATGGTCCTGCGGAGGGAGGCGCAGTTGTCCATCATGGGCTTCCAGATACCCTTTAGTTTTCTGGCGTTTATCATACTTCTGATGATATGCTGATTTCTACTGCATTGATAGGCTACTTGTGTAGAGCACATCTGACACGCACCTCACTTATACACTGTGTTTACATGTACCCACTTCATGTAGTTTTCTCGTATCTGCATCTGATGTACATACTTGGACTGATGTATTTAAATTGAACTCTTTATTCACAGATGCCCCCAGTATATGCTCAGCCGCAGACCTGGCCACCTGGGCCTTCTCGGGGAGGTGGACCATCCGGGCCTTTTCGAGGAGCTGGACCATCTGGGCCTTTTCGAGGAGTTGGGCCATCGAGGCCTTTTCGAGGAGCTGGGCCATCCAGGCCTGTTCGAGGAGCCAGAGGGGGGGGGTCGTCTCGTAGACGCAGAGCACACATTATAGAGGAGGAGCCCAGTGAGGATGAGGAGGAGGAGGCTGCAGATCGTCAGTCGGAGACATCTGCAGACAGAGAGGACGGCTCCGGTCTCGATTCTGGGAGTGGAGGTGAGGCTGAGGGGGATCTCGAGGATGACGACTCCGATCCAGATGATGATGATGGCGATGGTGGCAGAGAGTCTATTCCGCAGAAGAGGACGAAGAGGGCCTCTTATTCCTGCTCTTGAGAGCACAGATGTGGCTGTTTCCTGTTTTATTTATCTTTTTGCTAGTAGTTGTAGCACATTGTACATTATCGGGCAGTTTTATTCTTTGTAAAACTTGTGCCTTAGCCTGCAAAATGTTGTAACAAGCGAGGCATGATGGAATGAAATATCTTTTGAAAAAAGTGTTGTATTTTAAACTCTTAGCATCATATCGCATCATTTTGCACCGTAATGAGATTGAATGGAAATGTGCATTGCGCATTTTGCCCAGTCAGGTAGTGAACCAACGCAACAACTTAACTTTCTAAGATATAACAAAACCTTAGCAAGTTTACAACTCGATAAGCAATACACAATAGTGTTGACAACTCAATAAACAAGACTCAAACAAAAAATGCTTACACAAAGAGTAACAACTCAAAAACACGAAACACGACAGCTCGACGAACAACTCGATAAGCAAAACGACAACTCGATAAACAAAACAACAACTCGATAAACAAAACTTAACAAAACAAAGTGTACTTCGGCCGATCTGGGCAACGAAACGCATCCGAAACAGAGAGAAATAGAGGCCTTTGACACACCCGTTGCATGGAAATGCTTGAAACTTTCTCTTGGGAGCCGGCCGGCCAGATTGGAGGCCACCGGCCAGGTTTTGAAAAAAAGAAATGGCCGGCCTGCCAGAAAAGGTGGCCGGCTGGCTACTCAGTTCAGCAACCGTCAAATTTTTGACACTTGTCCCCCAAATAGTGTCTTTTCCTCTTTAAAAGCCTTAGCTCCGTGGTTCATTCAATTCATCTTAGTGCACCAAAAAAAATGGAGGCGTTTTTCGTTGAAAATCTCACAGCTTGGATCGCTTCTCTAGATGGTTCGGAAAAGTTGAACTTCTGGGGTTTCGACTTGAATGCACTGTTTGCGCTGAGTCGCACTCTGCTGCACCTTCCTTTCCTCTATGCCACAACGAGGTTTTGGAACCCGGTGACGCATGTCTTTAGCTTTGGCGGGCAAGAGGTATGTCCAACTTTTGAAGATTTTCAAGTTTTGATGGAATCTGAATGTCATGAAGAGATCTTGCCCCAGTTCCGCTTTGGCCACGCCCAAGCTTTAGGGCGGATGTGTGGACTCACCGCGCATGACGCTCGGTCTCTGATCTGTAATGGGGAACTGGATATCCTCGAGCCTCCGATGCCCGGCCATCGATATGTCAGAGACCCCGACTCACCACCGGTATGTTTTACAGCTTTGATTCAT
>NW_021025168.1:463453-525961 GCF_004153795.1 Camellia sinensis
GCCCCATATGTATACTCTGATTGTGTGTGAATCTTTGTAAGTTGGCCTTTGGCAATCTCGGATTACTGGCCATCACGGCACCATTCTGTTAAGGGCGGAATGGGGTCGTGACAACATGAGTAAAGGCAAAATGACTGTGTTTTGGGTTACTTCGTGGGCAGTCATTATGTCAAAATAGTGCTGGAAGAATGTAAATGACTCGTGACTCCTGCGCTAGCACTTTCCATCATGCCACCTCGAGTAAGGGACGGCCAGAGGAAGCTTCTCCATAGGCTCTGGGGCAAGAGTTAGAAAATATGCATAAACCCACAACTGCAAGGAAAATGCAGTGATATGTGATCAACAATGTATGAACAGATGTAGAAAATACAATGCAGGATGCATGCAGCCTGAACAGATATAGAAAGTGCAAAGCAGAAAGCACAGGGTATGAATAGATGTAGAAAGTGCAAAGCTGAAAGCACAGGTGTTGAACAAATATAAAGCAAAAAATATAAAGCAGAAAACGTAAAGTGCAAAGAGGGAACTGAAATGCATACCTCATAGGCTTGCCAATAGCCTCCAATCTGCTCTCCCCTTAGGCGAAAGATAGAGCTTATATAGTCGTACAGGGTGGCGAGGCCAGCTCCGCCCCAGTCATAAAAGCGTACCTGGGAAAGGGTCACCAGGGCGCTCAACAAATATAAGCCCACAGTGTTCCACCTATTCGAAAACAAGGTGGTATCGAGGACAAATAGTAGGAAGCCTCTAGCATACTGCTCCATCTCCTCTAATGTCTCGGGCTCGTTCCCTTTAAAAGCAAAATAAAACCTATCTGAAGCTATACATGTGCTAATGCTACCAAACAAAAAGAAACTAAGCAAAAAAAGTACAAAAAATCAACACCAGTCACCTCAGGCCTGAGAAGCCCTCTTCGTCATCTTCCTCGGAGGGGAGGACTCAGGGGCACTCTCTTCATCGATGTCGCTGTCAGAATCAGACCCATAATTCAAGCCGGTGTCATCTCCGCTCTCTGCCTGAGAGCTCGCCTCGGCAACACCTTTGCTTTCGAAACCCGAGCCAATATCATCGTCTCCACTCACGGATGACTCAGAATGCCGACTCGCTGCCTCCTCAGAGTCACTAGTCTCAGCATCGTCATCGCTCAAGATGGGCTCTAAAGGACTGCTATGGCCTCGGGCACCCCTATCTCTGCCCTGACCGCGGCTCATATCTCTGCCGTGAGTTGGCGCCTAGCTCTCTCTCCTCCTTGTTACTGGAGGATGTATTGCCGGTGCTGGTGCTGCTGCTGTCGCTGGAGCCGTCGGCTCAGGTGGAATCTGGAAGAAACAGTTGTCAACATATCAGCCACAGTGTGTGCATCAAATACAATATGAGTACAGTGTGTGGGTGCAATGTATGGGAGTGCAATGTATCAGATGTTGTGTATCAGTGCAGTTTGGGAAGGTTTACAGTTGAAATGCTGGTGTATC
This sequence comes from Camellia sinensis, assembly GCF_004153795.1. Lineage (NCBI taxonomy): Eukaryota > Viridiplantae > Streptophyta > Magnoliopsida > Ericales > Theaceae > Camellia > Camellia sinensis. The sequence continues at coordinate 464,926 of NW_021025168.1, forward strand.
ACTGGAAAGATGATAACATGAAGCGCAAATTGAAGGAAATTATTAGGATACCATGGAGACCAAGCAACGTCTCCCTCCTCTGCACCATGTCCATCAAGGAGGCCACTAACTCGAGACAGCTCCCCGTGTACTTTATGGATGCCTATAAATGCATGTAAATGATTAGTATTCGCAATAAACATATCTGAAATGAAATATGGGACGCAAATTGTAAAGTATGGTCCATACCTAGGATGAGCTTTGCCAGCTCAATCGGGATTTGATAAGTAGTCCCGGTAGCTCTCCAGCATATGAGCATAATGGGAAGCTCTGGCTAATGAATAGCCTACTCCACAGGGAGAGCCTCTCTAGCACGAGCCCTAGTCACCCTGGTTGCCTCTCTCGCTATAGAAGCCTTCGCCCCCTAGCCTCTATGAGCGCCTGTCAGAAGTGGCATAAAGTGGGTCTGAATAAAGGTCGCGTAGTCACCTTCGCCTCTGAAGTAATCAGCATCCAAGCCTACCATGAACTATGTAACTGCATTAACAAATACGTTGTCTGCTGATCTCATGGACTCCGGAGGTAGCATCGGAACGACCGGATCCAGCAAGCCCACAGTCTAGCGAACAAATCTCTCGCTCAAGAACCAGGCCCGGCAGACTGGGCCCTCCAACAAGATCCAGAAGCACGACGTGGCCCACGCTCCCGCGTACTGATCCCGTACCCCAACCTGCATCATGGCACAAGATTGTCACATGATCTGCAAACAAAATGAACAGATTATTAGTTGTTGTCAGTTGCTAAAATGTGAATTAGAACAATTGTAAAGCAAAATGACTGTGCTTTAGGTTACCTCGTGGGTGGCCACAGTGTCAAAGTAGTAGCGAAAGAAGGCAAAGGACTCGCAACTCCGACACTGACATCGACTATCATATCGCCTTGAGTAAGGGACCATTGGGGGAAGCTCCTCCATAGGCTCTGGGGCAAGAGTTGAAAAATATGCATAAACCCACAACTGCAAGGAAACGACAGTAGTATACAGTGTCAACAGATATAGAAAACGCAACAAATATAGAATGTGCAAAGTAAAAAGCCCCGAAAATGCAATAAATATAGAAAGTGCAAAGAAAAAGGCACAGAGCATGAACAGATATATAATATGCAAAGCAAAAGGCACACAGCATGAATAGATATAGAAAGTGCAAAGCAAAAAGCACATGTATTGAAGATATAAAGCAGAAAATGTGAAGTAAAAAGCATAAGTGCAAAGTAGAAAGTGGAGTGCATACCTCCCAAGCTCGCCAGTAGCCTCCGACCCGCTCTCTCCTTATGCGGGAAGTGGAGCTCATGAAGTTGTAAAGTGTGGCAGGGCCAGCTCCGCCCCAATCATAGAATCGAACCTGGGACAAGATCAGTAAGGCGCTCAGTAAATACAATCCTACTGTGTTCTACCTGTTCACAAACAAGGTGGTACTGAGAATGAACATCAGAAAGCCCCAGGCGTACTGCTCTATCTCCTCCAGGGTCATAGGCTCGCTCCTGCGAAAATGCTCAAAAAACAGCTGTACCATACCATCACAGTCTAGATATAAGCAGGCGCGCTCCAAGTAGGAAGATCCAAGCTACCTCCCACTCGCCCATATCCGTGTCGAAGGGGATAGGTTCACCCCCTACTCCTAGGCCTGTCAGCATGGAGAAGTCGTAGGGAGTTATCGTCATCTCCCTATTAGAGCTGCCAGAAACTGTACCTCAGCTTTTCCTGCCCCCTTTCGGAAGACGAGAAGCCCTACAGTTCGGACTCTACTTGTGCTTCTAAATTTCATTTCACAAGTGCAATGTGAAATAGTGAAAACACAAAAAGAGTCCAAATCCGACGATTCTTTTTGGAAAATCAATGTTTTGAATAAAATGCCAAAAATAGACTGCTTTGCCAGATTTCAGAGTCGCCACCTAAATATTTTTGGAAAATTTAGGTAACTCAAGACTCGTGCCAAAGGCCATTAGTCCGTCATCACCAAAGTTGTCTCGGCTCGAGAACTTAGGTACAAGAGGAGAAGGTCATGAATTGAGTACCCCTCTCGCCCGATCAAAGATTGGCCTCTACTAATCATGATATGATTCTTATTTACATTATATGCTCTTTTTCCCATTTATTAGGCTAGCATTACTATGTGATACGCACACACACAAGTATAAACTAAGTTTGCAAGAATTGGAACACTTCAAGTCATGCTTGTTTTGAAAATTGTTTCGAAATATGTACCACTTGAAAAAGTGATTGCATATGAACATTTACTCAAATTATTCTAATTCAAGCAACAAGCCTTCATCCACAGGCACTCAAACAATTTAGCAAGTAAGCATTTAGCCTCATGGTGAGCATGCTGATCATGGCAGTTACTCACACTAATGTAAGTATGCTAAAGCGCTAAAAACTCACCTAGTACTCCAAGCTAAGATAAAACAAAAAAGTTAGAAAAATATGCATGATATCTAACTATACAAGATGTCTAATGCAACGCATGCAATAATGCAACTGAAATAGGCTCGGCTAATAAGAATGGCATATGAATCGATTTGAGAACATGCGATCTAAGCACCTATTCAAAGAAGTATTGAAATGACAATACAGTTAGAATGATAAACCGAGCCTTGGTGCATGTAATACAAATGGATGTAAACATGGAGAATGCTAATTGAAACATGATGTCCCTAAACTAACCATCATAAGCTAGTAAATAAAAGGGAGAAAGGCGTGGGGTTGGAAGACATACACATTATTACATTGCGCTCTCACGAAAGAGAGTTCGAATGAATTAAACTAACTAATTAACTAACTAGTTAAAGCTAAGCTAAAGCTAATTAAGATAACTATTACAAAACAAATTAAATTAGTTAAACTACTTAACTAATTATTACAACACTTGAATTAACTAACTAGTTCTAGTTAACTAATTAAAATAATTACAACACAAGTGCAATTTAAAGTAAGTAATTAAACTAAACAACTAACCACTACACCTCGGTAAACAAAGGATGTGCATGCGCATGCTCGATTTCCACCCGAAAAGACCACCGTTTTGCTTCTGAATGCCTCTGTTCTCACAGTTGAACACCAACACTGCTGCCCACTTCCAGAACAACTTTGCTCCACCTTACCAACACACTGCTTAATTTTGCATCAGTGGTCGGCCGGGTAGTGATGAAGGTTGTCGGCCGGCCATCAAAGGTGGTCTGCCGACCACTTGCCGGCCATTGCTGCCCAATTCTCCTTGCTGCAACAGAAGACAAACAGAGCGTATACAGTGTATTTCAAGGGCTTGTTTGCACCACTCACCCCTCATTTTCAAGAACAAATCAAAGGAGTAGCGAGTTCGGTTCACAAACCATCAATGGATGTAATTTCATTGCATGATAGCTTGTGAAACCAAGTGTGCAAGTTCAATAAATGCAAAAACAAGACACAAACCTCCTCTCTTTCATGAATGATCAAGGGAAGTGGTGACCTTGGAACCTTGAATTATTTCGTGACTAATGAGTATGAAATGGTTCAAGCTTCCATGTGTTCAATTAACGTCCGATTGAACATAACTAAATTATTATCTTGCTCACTTTTAATCCCAAGTTTTAATTACTCCATTTTAACTTACCAACCATTTTTTAATCAATTGAGTCCAATGGGTGAATTTAAGTCCTCTAATGGAAAGAAGGCTCAAACCAAGAGTTGTTTTAGGCATGAAAGAGACATCACATCGTTGGTAATGAACCCCCTAAGGGATTAAACCATTAAGCATGACATCTTAATCTCATACTTTTAACAAACAAGTTGTTTGAGCCACTTTCAAAGCAAAACAAAAGGCTAAGAAAGGAGGGAGGTTGTAGAGATGATTAGTGCTGAAAATAAGTGAGAAAATCATGAATAAATGCTATCAACTCAAAGGAGATGGTGCCTAAGGCCTAGAACACCAAACTCATGAGGACTATTACACTATAAGCATGGAAAACAAAAGATTAAATGCAACTAAGAGCCAAAAATAATACTAAAATAGTCTAAAATAAGTCCTAAAACATGTTGGAATTAAGCTAACTATAGCTACATTAATATGCTAAAACATGGCACAAGCTAGACTAGTAAGCAAGACACAAGGAGGGGAGGCTAACCCCTCCAAATTTGGACTTTAAAACATGATTTTAGCCACTAAAATAACTCTGAAAAACAGTGCTTAAAAGCTCAAAAAGAGTTGACAACAAAGTGGGAAACACAAGGGCAAAAGCCTCCAAAGCAAGGTGCAAAGAATGGTGAATCACCCCTCAACCTTTATTGGCCTTAAAACCCAAGCTTTAGCCAAAAAATACAGAGTTTTTTATAACCCAAAAACAGTACAAAAAGGTGCTGGAATGAAGACAAAAGTAGCTAAAACATGGTGCAATTTAAACTAGTAAACAAGCCAAAGGAATGGTGGCTAACCCCTCCATTTTTGGGACTTCAAAATCACTTTTTTAGCTTTTGAAAACCGCTGAAAACTAGTGGTAAAAAGCTCAAAAAAAGTTGATGAAAAAATAGGAAACACAAGGGCAAAAGCTTAGAGAATAAAGTTCAAGAAAGGGTGGTTAACCCCTCCACCTTTGGTAGCTTTAAACCACAAGTTTCGACCGATAAAAACAAGTTTTGAACAGCTCAAAAATAGCAAGAAAATATGGAAAACAAATGGTGTAAAGATGGTACAAAAGCAAGAAAAGGAATACCTTTTAAAGAAGAATGAACCCTTAAGCTATAAACCAACAATTTCACACTCTCAAGTTCTTCAAGAGCTCAAATTCAAGCCCAAGTCACCTCAGCAAGAAGCTTTCTATGTTTGGTTTAGAGTGTTTGGGCATAGGCTATGCAAATTGCAAGAGAGAGAGAGAATTGTAGAGAGAAAGGATATTTTTCAAAATTATTTCCTCATTCTCAAATGTTTCTAACCTTGAAAGAAAGAAGAGAAGTCCTCTATATATAGAAAACATGAGCCTTAGGTCGAAAATATCTAAAACCAAAAATCTGCTTCCAAGCCCGACTTCAAATGGGCATATCTTCTTTATTTGGACTCGATTTTAGGTCATTCTTGAGTCTAAATTGAATCTCATCTACTTTCCAATGGGGGAAGCCTCACATATAAATTCTAAGTGTGCAAAGAGATATGCCTATTTAAGTGAAGGTTTCTCATTTCTAGCATAATCGGATTGATGGCTAACTTCAAATAGCCATATCTCCCTCATCCGGACTCAACTTTAGGAGATTATTGAGTCTAAAATGAAGCCCCAGAAGTCCACTTTCCAATGGTGGTGGCCTCATAACTAAAGTCCAAGTGTACCAAAGGATAGGCCTGATTTAGTGAAGACTGCCCAGTTCTCTCTTAACGGTTTCATGCCCAACTTCTTCCCCAACTAGTTTTCTTCCCTCTCCTCCAATTTTCTTCAACTTCAAACCTATAAATAAGAGGTTTAAAAATATTTTTCAAAGAGTTCACCTCCCTTCCATTTATTTCCACTTTGTCCTTACTCAGTTTACCAAAATGTACAGCTTTTAAACGAAATGCGGGCCTCAGAACATCGTAAAAACATTTGGAAAAAATATTTTGAAAGAGAGGGTTTTAAAGTCTAAAATAGTTTTGTTCAAAATAGTTTTGGTCCAAAATGGGGTGTAAGGTTGGGATTTAGAAGCTCTTCTTGCTGAAGAAATCAAACATTTAAATAACACAACTTTCATCATTGAGTGATCAATCAGCGGCGCCCAGGTCTTAAGGGCGGTAAAAACTGGAGTGTCTATAGACGGGTGCTATAGAAACGATTAAGGAATTCACGTTCCATTTGCTCCCAACTACCGATTGACTCGGCCTCCAAATCGGTGTACCAATCAAAGGCATTTCCTTTGAGCAACCGAACAAATTGTTTGACAAGTAGATCTCCGTCTGTCCCGGCATTGTTGTAAGTTTCCACAGAGTGAGCGACATGTTGTTTAGGATTACCTTTTCCGTTGAACTACTGGAACTTGGGAGGTTGGTATCCATTAGGCATTCTAAGAATGTCTATCCTCTTTTTGTAAGGCTTGGAGTACATGAAAGAACTTTGCGAGGGCCCACTGTATTGTGCTCGGATGGTATTTGCAATCATGTCTTGGAGTTGTTGAACAGACAAAGAAGCAATGGATGTTAGTTGACTATTTGTGTCAATCGCTTGCCTCGCAATAGATGTATGGTAAGTTTCCTAACCAACAACTTGCTTGGACTTAGATGTAGGGTTCACATTCTCAACAAACGCGTCTTGTGGTGTAAAGCCAAGTGGATGAGAATTGTCTTGACTTGCCTTGTTAGCATTTCATGCTTCTAACTTGTTCATCAAGGTGGTAATCTCAAGATCTTTCTCTTCCACGGTTTTGGTGAGCTTGTTAATGGCACGAGCCATGGTCGCCAGTTGTTCTTCTACTGAGGTAGTGCCAGTGGTCATGGCTTGCATAGCCACCGAGCGAGACAATTCTGAGTGATTCGATGAAATTGAACGTTGAGGACTACTAGGACATGATCCTGAGTGTGAGCCTGTACTTGAGTTTGCATCAGAAGCTACGGGTGTTAGGTGTGGAGAGAAACCTTCTAGCAGAGAATCCTTTGAGACAGAAGTGGGCTTCTTCCATTCCCTCACTTCCTTTTGCTTAGTCTCAGACGTGGATACTATGATAGATTTGTGAGACTTGCTTTGCGCTTGCTTTGTTGCTTTGGCAGTCGGCATGACCCCGTGAGTGGCGAGAGCAATGGTAGCCTTGGTCTTGCTTCGGGTGATCGGACCTGTAGAAGTGTTGTTGTTGCTAGTCGTGACAGCGACATTCTTGCTGGCGTTCTTATTGATCGGAGCAATTTGAACTTTCTCTGAAGCCATTATGCTTGATCAAGCAAGACTCCGAGAAGATGCTTTAGGAGAAAGAGATGAGAGGCAGAGAGGTCCTACTGGGCATGCCAAAATTTGTAAACACAAATTTCTTATCCTGTAATTCAGACGCAAAATAAATGCATAAATAATTAATTTTATTGATTATGATAAACGGGTACAATTCTCTGTGGTTTGCTCTATTACAAAAGAACAAATCCTCTGATTCTCTGAAATGGGTTGCAATCCAACGGTTGTAGAAGTTTGTTGTTGAATTGAACAAGTTGATGGATTTCTTCAAGTCTTTGAATGCAGAAACTTTGAGAAAAAAAAAGGCTTGATCGAGGGCTTGAATGACTTGATCTCGAATGAGTCTTGAAATGATCTCTTTGAAAAGAGAGACCAAATTTGTATTGTAAATTGAAAGGATTGTCACAAGTTTGGAGTGCTTGATAATCCTTTCTTCTAAGTTTGAGGAACTTTAAAGATAATTTTAAGAAGAGAATTTGGCAGAGTCTTGAGATTGCTTAGAAGCTTGCAAGACTATTAGCTAAAGAATGTGTCCTTTCTCCCTAATGAGAGCCTCTATTTATAAGCTTAGGAGGGGAGGGTTAATTTTGGAAACCCCAAAATTTACTATAATTTCCAAAAACAAGCAATTTGTTTCTTATTTTATAGACATGATTTGCATTCAAATTTAAATTTAAATTTGAATTATTCCACAAAATTTTGAGAAAAAAATTCATGGGCCTTACACATTTGGGTTGACCCAATTGTAAAAATAGGTTCACTTTTCTTTTGGTGTGACCCATAATTTAAAATGGGTTAAAATCCATAACTTTAGTAGGACCCATATCCATTTGAAAATTTTGACCAATCAAGAAAATTTATTTTCCTTGATTAATCAGACAGTGATCAAGACACGTGAAAATTTAGGTGTCTACACAAGCACTACCAATCCCTCACTTTATTGTCTCATAATCGGAAAGCACATGGTACCTCCTTTGTGCGTGTTTTCGGTCTTTCACCCTGGACACTCAGGCCAACTTAACCATACCAACTACACTCCCTAACTGGACTTACCAATCGTATTTACCCCAAGACGTTTCAAGATCAACAAATGTTTTCTCAAAACAATAAATCATTTTTTAAAACATGGCCATAATAAACAATATTCAAAGCTATGCAAATGAATGAAAAAAAATGCAATATATAGCTCATTGAATAATTTTTCCACAATTCTCAACATTTGTTCGAGGTGAGATACAATATTCAATATTTATATCTCCATTTCTCAAATCATTACCGAAATCTATAACCAGATGATATATGATACCATTCCATATTCACGATCAATATTTATTTCCCATTCATAGTCTAGGCATATATAAAATCATGCTATCATATAGATTTCTTAACACAAAACTCATCAATCTCATGGATATCTCGATCAATACAACAACAAATGAAATTTCATCATTTTCTAAAGAAATTTCCAACAATTTCATATTCACAAAATCTTATTTTCCTTAACTTTCCCCAAAATCTAGGGGAAAAGGGTTTTTCCTTCATTTTCAAAGATCTTTTTCTCCATATACTTCCAAGAGATTCATAAGTTCATAAAACTATTTAATTTGAACTTTGTCATAATAAAGTCACTTTTCAACATTTCCAAAGTTCCACATTTCAAATCTTAAACCTTTTACTAAAAAATCATAGCAAAATAAGGAAGACATGCTAAAACCACATATATAACTCAAAGAAACTCTCCACTTCAAGTTTTGGAAAGAAAAGATGAGAAAACCTTCAAAATCGACAATGCCAAAATTCAATCTCTACCGTACACAATGTAGCCCTTGATGAGCTCTCTAATATTAATGAAGATATTAAGGTCAAAACCCCAATAGATTTGGAGAGATCAAGAAATTTAATGACATGGGTGGACGGTTTTTCTAGAGAGAGATGAGAGAAAGTGAAATATATATATATATATATATAGAGAGAGAGAGAGAGTGTGTGAGTGAAGTGAAAAGTGAAGGGGGAGAGTGTAATGGCTCAACTTTTAAGTAATTGGACACATTTTTCAGGGCTAACTGCGGACAGACCGCTCAAGCGGTGAATTCAAACTCCTAGAATCTCTCTCATCTGTAAACAAAATGCTCGAGCGGTGAAATTTTCGCTCAAGTAGTGAAAGCACACTCCTAGTATTTTAGACTTTCGAACAAAGAATTGGAAGAACAACTATACAAATCGAGCGATAAAAGTATCGCTCGAGCAGTCCCAACTTTGAAGTGAGACCAAGGCAACCTTAGAGCATTTTCACCATTTCCTGATTCATTCTACACCCAAAGATGTGAATTGACACCTCGGAACACACTAAGATGTACATGAACAACTATCAAAAAAGAATAGGTGACAACATGAGACTCAAAGAGCTCAATGATAACCAGAACAATTAAAAGAGACAAAAATTTTAAATTAATATACTCAAATTACTTTAAAAAGGTTTGGGACATCACCACTTCTTACTAAAATTATAAATCTAAACATAATTTAAAATCCGATTTATTTAAAAACAACTGTAGACAAATGTGAGAGGCCAATTTAGCCTATCAAATCACTCACACTTCCCATTAACTATTTTATTTTTGTGATTGGCTGTTGATGAACTTGATCATTCAAACATTAATGCTCCATTTGTATGCAATGAAAGATATTTTAGAAAATATTTTTTTTATTTTTTATCATTTAGAATAAAAGAAAATAAAATTAAATAGAAAATATTTTTTACCGTTAATGGACAACATGACTACTTTGATTTTTATTTTTATTTTTTTTAAAGTTAAAAAATATTTTTCAAACTAAAATTTTATTAATGTCACCGCTATCACTTCCATTATTAGACCACCATAACTACTTCTACCACCATCTCTATCGTCACCATTATTACTGCCATTAGAAACACAGCAATGGTAGAGAGCCCGAAATTTAGTGGGTCAAATGACTCGAAATTGTCAAAACGACGTCGTTTTGGGTACAAAACAACACAAAACGACATCGTTTTAACAAATTCGAGTCATTTGAACAGCAAAAATTGTGACCACCAAACATTTTTCTTAAAAACATCCCACCATTACTACCAGCAACCACTAATACAACTATCACTACCTCCACTTTGCAGCTACCATGGCCACACCATCTCGACCTCTACTTCCACTAATATAATTATTTGTACATTAATATAAAAATAAAAAAATGAAGTACAATAAATCTAGGAAGCTTTTTTGATAAATCCATTTTCTAAGAGGTTTATTCCATCCAACCCATATTCTTTTTGACTATTCCATTAGGTCCAATTTGAGATAAGAAGACCAAAATACCATTTTCATCTACTTATGTTCCATTTAGTTCACATTATTTTCTTATATTTCAATAAGTCCTATAGGTGACATAATTACCAAAATACCCTTAATGTGAATGTTCACACCGTCAACGTAAATGTTCATATCGTCAATGTGTAGGGGCCCGGCCCATGTCGATCCTCGTGGGTGCCCGAAAAAATTCGAGTCGGGCTGGGCCGGCCCACAGGCCAAAAAAATATGCCCGGCTCGGCCTGTTGATAATATGAATATTTACATTGACAAGTTAACATTCATATTGATAGGAGTGTAAAATTGGCCTGCGGCCCGTGGGCGGCCCGAAACCAGCCCGCCGCCCGGGGCGGGCCCGGACCGGCCCGTTCACAATGTGAATATTCACATTGACATATTAACATTAACAATAACATTGACAAGAGTGTAAAATTGGCCCATGACCCGTGGGCAGCCCGAAGCCCGGGCTCGGGCCCGGGTCTGGGCGGGCCCGGTCAGGCCCGTTGACAATGTGAATATTCACATTGACATGTTAACATTCACATTGATAGGAGTGTAAAATTAGCCCGCGGCCTGTGGCCGGCCCAAACCCCGCCTGCGGCTCGTAGGCTGCCCTGGGCGAGCCCGGCTCGACCCGTTGATAATGCAAATATTCACATTGACATGTTAACATTAACATTGATAAGAGTGTAAAATTGTCAATTTTATGCTCTTATCAATGTGAATGTGAATGTTAACATGTCAATGTGAATATTCACATTGTCAACGGGCCGGGTCGGTCCTGCCCTAGGCCGCTGGTCAATTTTATGCTCTTATCAATGTGAATGTGAATGTTAACATGTCAATGTGAATATTCACATTGTCAACGGGCCGGGTCGGTCCTGCCCTAGGCCGCTGGTCAATTTTATGCTCTTATCAATGTGAATGTGAATGTTAACATGTCAATGTGAATATTCACATTGTCAACGGGCCGGGTCGGTCCTGCCCTAGGCCGCTGGTCAATTTTATGCTCTTATCAATGTGAATGTGAATGTTAACATGTCAATGTGAATATTCACATTGTCAACGGGCCGGGTCGGTCCTGCCCTAGGCCGCTGGTCAATTTTATGCTCTTATCAATGTGAATGTGAATGTTAACATGTCAATGTGAATATTCACATTGTCAACGGGCCGGGTCGGTCCTGCCCTAGGCCGCTGGTCAATTTTATGCTCTTATCAATGTGAATGTGAATGTTAACATGTCAATGTGAATATTCACATTGTCAACGGGCCGGGTCGGTCCTGCCCTAGGCCGCTGGTCAATTTTATGCTCTTATCAATGTGAATGTGAATGTTAACATGTCAATGTGAATATTCACATTGTCAACGGGCCGGGTCGGTCCTGCCCTAGGCCGCTGGTCAATTTTATGCTTACACACTTATCAATGTGAATGTTAACATGTCAATGTGAATATTCACATTGTTAACAGGCCGGGCCGGGCCCGCCCCGAGCCACCCACGGGCTGTGGGCGAGTTTCGGGCAGCCACAGGGCGCGGGCTAATTTTACACTCCTATCAATGTGCATGTTAACATGCTAATATGAATATTCACATTGTCACGAGTCGGGCCAAGCCCGCCTCGGGCTGCGGTCGGGCTTCAGGCCGCCCACGGGCTGCGGGCCAATTTTACACTCTTATCAATGTGAATGTTAACATGTCAATGTGAATATTCACATTGTCAACGGGTCGGACCGGGCCCGCCCCGGGCCGCCCATGGGCCGCGGGCGGTGTTCGTGCCACCACGGGACGAGGGCCAATTTTACACTCCTATTAATGTGAATGTTAACATGTCAATGTGAATATTCACATTGTCAACGGGCCAGGCCGGCTCGGCCCGCCCTGGACTGCTGTCCAGTTTTATACGCTTATCAATGTGAATGTTAACATGTCAATGTGAACATTCACATTGTCAACAGGCAGGGCTAGGCCCGCCCACGGCTCGTGGGCGGGTTTCGGGCAGCCATGAGGTGCGGGCTAATTTTACACTCCTATCAATGTGAATGTTAACATATCAATGTGAATATTCACATTGTCAACGGGCCGGGCCGGGCCCGCCCCGGGCCGCGGGCGGGCTTTTAGCCGCCCATGGGCTGCGGCCCAATTTTATACTCTTATCAATGTGAATGTTAACATGTCAATGTGAATATTCACATTGTCAATGGGCCGGACCGGGCCCACCCTGGGCCGCCCATGGGCCGCGGGCGAGTTTCACGCCGTCACGGGACGGGGGCCAATTTTACACTCCTATTAATGTGAATGTTAACATGTCAATGTGAATAACATGTTAACATTCACATTGTCAACGGGCCGGGCCGGGTCGGGCCCGCCCTGGGCTGCTGTCCAGTTTTATACTCTTATCAATGTGAATGTTAACATGTCAATGTGAATATTCACATTGTCAACGGGCTGGGCCGGGCCCGCCCCGGGCCGCGAGCGTGCTTTTGGCAGCCCATGGGCCGCGGCCCAATTTTATGCTCTTATCAATGTGAATGTTAACATGTCAATGTGAATATTCACATTGTCGACGGGCCGGACCGGGACCGCCCCGGGCCGGCCATAGGTGGCGGGCGGGTTTCGCGCCGCCACGGGACGGGGGTCAATTTTACACTTCTATTAATGTGAATGTTAATATATCAATGTGAATATTCACATTGTCAACGGGCCGGGCCCGCCCCGGCTCATGGCCGGTTTCGGGCCGCCCACGGGCCAATTTTACATTCATACAAATGTGAATTTTAAAATATGAATGTTCACATCATTAAATTGCTAATCGTTCAAAAAATATTTATAAGGGTATCAAAATTAAATATAAGGGCATAAGTGTCCAAGAAAATAGTGTAAATTAAGAAAAATTGACTTTATGGAATAAAACTATACATACATGGGACTAAATAGGTTAAAAAATTCTTTCATGGATTTCTTGAATTAAAACACTTTTAAATTGAACTTATCAATAAAAATCCCATAAATCTACCAGTAATCTGATATTTTTAAAAAATTATTATCCGGGTTTGACTTTGGCAGCCATGCATCAAATCTATACATCAAATCAAATAAACACATATTAACAAGATGAGGTAGACTAATAAATAATTTTTTTCCTTTTATTTATTTATTTTTTTGAAATTGATGTCGGATGAAATGACTAAAAGGTATGGCAACATGTGACGCATATAATAATGACATTTTTAATTAGTTTTTTTAATTTTTTTGATTTTTTTAATTTGAATTTTTTTTATTTGTTTGGCTTTTTTTATTTGACTTTTTTAGTTTTAAAATGACAAACTCTTTTTTGATTTTTTTTAACTTTTTTACTCTTTGTTTGAGATGTTCTAAATAAAAAATTGTATAATTTTTTGACTTTTTAAACTAAAATATTAAAAAATTGTGTACTTTTGACTTTTTTAAACTAAAAAATTGTGTACTTTTGACTTTTTTAATTTTTTTTAAACTAAAAATTGTGTACTTTTGACTTTTTAAACTAAAATATTAAAAAAATATATGATTGTTTGGGATAATTTTTTGACTTTTTATGAAAACATGTATATTAAAAAATTGTATAAATTAGTGTATAAGAGAAGATTGTGAGGAAATAGGCAGATAGCGTGCAAAGAGTGTACCTGGGATATGATTCCCTGCTTTTTGTGTATTGAATTGGAGGTGTTGTTCGGCTCTTGGGGGCCTACCACAGGTCCCGTTTTGCTAATCAAAACCGATCAATGTGTAAAACTCGTCGAGTACTATATGCTTGTAAAAAATCACATTGATCGGATATCAATAGCTATCTGATCGAATTAGTTTTTTTCAACCGTTAACTATAACACCATCCATTTTATAAATTTTAACTGATTTGATCATATTTTTACCGATATCCAAGTAACGTGATTTTTTATAGGCATGTATTACTCGACGAGTTCTACACATTGACGGTTCAGATTATTAAAATAAGACCCGTGATGGCCCCTACGGGCCGAGCGTCACTGTGTTATTTGTGCACCTAAAACCGTGCAATTTTTCCCAAAAGTCACCTTCGCTGTTGGATCACAGAGTTGTCTGAAAATGTAATTATGTGTTAAATTAATTTTTTAATATTTTTTTGAATAAATATTGAAAACTTTATAACTTTTAGAATAACTTTTTGACAAGAAAAGATGTGCAAAAAGTAGAGAGAAAAGAGAATCTTTGACTTTTTGGTATGGGTTGTTGGCTTTTTGGCTAATTTAGTAACTTTTTGACTTTTTGGCTAAAAGTGAGGGTTCCCAAACGAGTCTTAGTTTCAGAAAATTGAATTTTTTATTGTTTATATATATATATTGTTTTTAGTTAAAAATTTTAATATTTTAAGAATTCTTTATTTTTTAAATGTACCTAATCTAAATACACTTAAAAATTATAATATTTATAGAAAAAATATTTAAAAAGTCATCAAATAAAAAAAATATAAAGATTCAGTATGTTTTCGTATTCTTGTATATTTATTATTTTTGAAAATATTTTTTTACAAATATTTTACTTTTTATGTATATTTAGGTTAAGTGTGTCTAAAAAGTAAAAAAAATTACTTAAAATATTAAAATATTTCACTAAAAACTCAATTTATTATGAATTCAAAAAATTGGATTTATTATGAATTTCACTAGAAAATTCATAAAATCTCACTTAAAAACCTTTAAAGACTCAATTTAAAAAAAAATTGAATTTAGAAAATTGGAACTAAACGAAGGGATAATTTTTTTCTCATATTTGAGAAATAACATCACATTTCTTGAGATTTATTATGATTACATCACATTCCTTGAGATTTTTGAAATATTTAGTCTAACATCTCTCTTCAACTTTTAATAATAGAAGAGGTCCACAATATTTTTTTTTTTGAATAGTCTAAGGTCCCTCACCCACACCCATATATCACACCCACGCTTTATTCTTTCTCCTCTTAATCTCCAAACCCTCATCTGTTTCTCTGTTCATCTTGCGCTAGCCATGTCTTCCCCCGCCCTCCTCTACTGCCACCAGCGCCACTGCATTTCCTCTTCAGCCACCGCCCTCTCTCTCAGCCCTAAAATCTCCACTAAATATCCCTTCATTATTAGGTACTCATTCCCTAGGTAGGCCACAAAGGCCCTGTTTGGTAGGGTTTATTTCTAACTTATTTCAGCTTTTAACTTAATTTAAGCTATTTTGATGTATTTGGTTCAGCTTAACAATGTAGTTTATAGCTTTTTGTAAATCAAAAATTAACTTATTCTTTAAGTGGGGGAGGAAAAACTTAATTTATAAGTCAAAAATCAGCTTATGTTCACAGTTATATGCTATAAGCTGTTAGACTATAAGTTATAATCACTTTCCCACAGTTCTACCAAACGGGGCCAAAGTGGCATATCTACCACTGTACATTTTCTTTTTTGAATCTGTTAAGAGCCAATTTCATGTGTATCTAAAAGGAAGAAGAAGAAGCATGAATATATTTGAATCTTTTTATTTTCTTTTTTGAATTTGTGATGCATGATTGGATTGTTCCGAAATCTGCTTGTGCATTCTACTACCGAAGGTACAACTCTGTCATTTCACACACTATCAAATTCAACCGTGTTTCTCTCAATGTTTTTGAAAATAAAAAGAAGAAGAAGCTTCAGTCATTTAGGTAATTTGACGAGGAAGACACCAATATATATACATGTTTGTTTGTATGTATTTTGCAAAAATATGTTCAATTTTCTTTAATTTGGTCAAAACACAGAGAATTGTGAGCAAATCAGAAAAAAATTGATCAAAATACAGAGAAATTTGTGAGTAAACTAAAAAAAAATTAACCTAGAGAAAATTTCAAAATATAGAGAAAATTAGTGAAATTGAGCAAACCAGGGAAATTTCTTGTGTTTTGAAATTTCTTTGGATCAAAATTTCTCTAAAAAAATGTTGCGGGACCCTAACCACTATGAAAATATCGCATGCCATTTATCCTATAAAATCTTAATATTAAGAACCTTAAAAAAAAAATTCCCGAGATTTTTTATCACAAAAAAAATAGTTCCATCTATTAATTAATTGTTAAATTAGACTAACACGTAAGAAACAAATTTTTTTTTTTTCACAAATACCTAATCTGTATGAAATTAAACTTCTTTTTTTTCCTTCTTCTATCTCACCTTTTTTATTTCTTATTCTCTCTCAATAATGGCACCACTTTTGCTAAACCATCACATTACCCTTTGCCTTTCTCGATCAACACTATCTTCATTATTGTTTACAAGTGTTTGGTGGTTGAGAGAGAGTAATTTGGTGGTGGTGGTGGAGGAAGATGATGGTTGTATAGCAATTTTATTTTGGTGCGACTGACCTATTCCAAAACCTGAATCTATTTGTTTTTAGCAAACTTTAGGGATGTGTTTTCCATTTACCCAATAAATTGGTATCGCGTTGGATTACACATTGGGGTAAATTACAAATTCACTCTTGGGATTTGCTTAAGGTACATATTGCCTCTTGTGGTCTGAAAATTTCAAATATTACTTTATCAAAAAAATTTATATAACATAATTAATAGAAAAAATAAAATTTTTAACTACTCCTTTTATGTTGTTCTGTACTCAAAACGACGTCGTTTTGGCCATTTGAGCCACTTTTGAGCCACAAAATTTGAGCTACGTAGCATTGTCGTTACCCAATAAATTGGTATCGCGTTGGATTACACATTGGGGTAAATTACAAATTCACTCTTGGGGTTTGCTTAAGATACATATTGCCTCTTGTGGTCTGAAAATTTCAAACATTACTTTATCAAAAAAATTTATATAACATAATTAATAGAAAAAATAAAATTTTTAACTACTCTTATACAATAATAAAATTATCAGAATTGTTAATTGAAATATATTTCTAACATCATTAAAATTGTTAATTAACTTAATAATTTATTAGCAAAAGGGACTATTTGTTATGTGTTATTCCAGGTAGGCAACCCAAGAAGGGGGTGAATTGGATTATTAAAAAATTTACAATATTAAAATTTATCAACATAATATTCAGAATTTCAACAAATAAAAAATAGAATAATAATTATCAATATAAAAGTAAGAGAGATAGGGAGAGAAAATCAAACACTGAGATTTATAGTGATTCGACACGCCAAGCCTACGTCCACTCCCTAAGGAACTTTCTTGAGAATTTCTTTACTATCAAAATGAATTAATACGCCACTAAGTCTTCACCAATCTTGTGGATTTTGCATAGAACTTACTCTTATCTACTGTGCCTCACTCAACAATAAATGCCTTACCCTTACAAAAATCTCTCACAAAAATAATGAATAAAAATAAGTAGTACTTAAAGCCTCTTTTACAATAATTCTCTCACAATGAGTAGATATGAAAGTGTAAGAATAAAGGCTACACTTAGATCTAAAAGTGAAAGAGTAGAATACAATATACTCAAAATTTTGGAACACATATAAATTTTTTCTCTTCAAGTTCTTGATTTTTCTCCACACACAACACTTCTATTTATATCAAAAAATATACCCGTTGGAAGTAGGACACTCCTTACTGACGTCATGGATTACATGGGCACGCTCCTTAATTTCAAATAGACAGCAAATGATAATGTTTGAAAAAATGATAAAAGAAAAACCATCTTTTTCCCTTTTTTTTTTCAAACATGGAGCTACCGTTTTTTCTTTTGAAGCCAAATTGAACATTGTAAATAATATAATACAATTTTCACATCTTTGAATTCAAACCATCTTGTTTGTTTGTAAACATTATAGATAATATAATACAATATTCACAACTTTGAATTCTAAATTCAAACAGGCAAGATATGGAATGATTGCCACATATATATATATATATATATATATGATATAATCAATGTAGTGTAAAAATCTAATTGCTCACGTGATGTATTCTATTCATATTATATGCATTATATATAATATTCTAAACAAATATTTGCATATATAGTTAAATCTCTTTAAGTAATATTTATAATAGGTTTGAACATATATACCGTTTTTAAATTTTTGTAGAGATTTTAAACTAAACATAACCTACTACTCCATGTGGATATATCACTTTTGTCAAAAGAAGACAACTCATCAATATCAAATTTATCAAACTAATACAATCAATCAATATCAAATTTATCAAAAGATGAATAATGATCAGCCTAATTTTTCAAAAAGTGAATAGTAAAAAATATTTTTATTTAAATAATATTTAACAAATGTATCATATAATATATATTTTAAACAGATAATATTTTGTGTCAAATAATATGTATGTTAAAAAATCCAAATTTTTCAAATAATATTTTAAATATCATCAAAATTAAACAATATAATTAACAATCTTTCCCTTTTTGATGATGTCAATATTTGTATGGATTTGACACAAAATTAAAATCAACAAAATATTTGATAACTTTCATACAATTAAAATTAACAAAATATTTGATAACTCTGATAACTTTGCAACATATAATTTTCAAAAATCATATTTTTTCTCCCCCTTTGACATCATCAAAATAAAATATGAAGAGAGGAACCAAACACATTTGATAAAATAATCTAATAGGCCAAAAATATAATAATGGTCCTTCTGTCTTGTCGGAATCATTGTGGGGATTTTGGACCATCTCAGGCGCACAAAATGTTGACAAACAAAAGATTGGAGCAGATATGCATCGAGTATTAGATCGATGGAGTGTATAAAAAGTAACAAAGATGATAGTCAAAGAGATGAAATTATCAAGTGTTGAAGAGAAAAATTTGTTTTACCTTCTTATGTAATCACGTCATTCCTTACCTTAGCCATTAATGATTCGGACATGCATGAGTTGCTTGTAATGCAGGCAAATGAGAGGTTACCAGTGGTGTAGGCACACATTAATCCTGTAAACGAGGGTCCTAGTGTTATTGGTAATCAGAATGATATTAATGCTATTAATAACACTGTGACTCTTAGTACACAGGCAATGACTGCAGTTTCCAATATGGCTCGACAATTACAAGTAAGAATACAAGAAAATCAACAATGGAGATATGAGGTGTGCTTGTTAAAACAACAACTGGCTAATATTCGTAAGGAGAAAAGAGAGTTAGAAAGGAAAAATGCACACTTGGAGAATGCAGTGCAATACTATGCAGTGGTTATAATGCCAAGACTCACAGAAGTCAAAAATAGAGAGAGACATGTAAAGGAGGCTCATCAAAAGTTGTTGAGAGAGGTGAAATGAAAAAAATCTGTGAAGTCTTTTGAAAACTTACATGTAATCGAGTAATATTTTCTCCTTCTGAAATAAATTTGCAATCATTTCTCCCTTCTTTTTTTTTTGTATAAAAAAAACAGTCTTTGCAAAAAAAAATAGTTGGTGTAGATAAGGAGTACAAAAAAAAATTATATATACTCCCTCTAAAATTATGCACAGGATATACAAACTCATTTAAATTTTTTTTATATTATTTTTTTTTTTTTTTTATAAAAAAAATTTTTTTGAAAAAAAAAAAAAAGTTGGTGTAGATAAGAAGTACAAAAAAAAATTATATATACTTCCCCTAAAATTATGCACAGGATATACAAATGCATTTAAATTTTTTTTATATTAATCTCAAAATATTACATAATATGAGTCTTCTCCTAAATTAATGCACTAAAAATTACATAAATTGGAAGAAAAAGATTACCAATCTATAATACCAAGGGCCATTAAGATCCGACCATAAACAACTACACTAAACGCACTAGCATAAAAACAGAAAATACAGATAAAAACAATTTCTTCAGACAAGGTAGAAGCAATCATTATTAAATCCAAGAGAGTTTGGAGCACACACAACAAGAGAAAAAATATAACACAGTGCAAAAATAATTTTAACATGTTGATCGGCGATGACCTTGATGATTGGAAAAAATGGAGAAGATCGTGTAGATCTGCGATGAATTTTGGTAGATCGATGATGGATCTTGGTGGATCGGTAATTGGTCTTGATGAATCGAAAATGATGTTGAAGATCGGTGATGGAAGTAGAGCAATGATGGATCTTGGTAAGTCGATGAGAAATTTGGATGAATGATGGTAGTGATGAAGGTGATGAATGATGTTGTGGATGGTGGAGCTGGTGGTGGATGAAGGTGAGGATGAAGATGTTGTCTGAGGATGAGAGGAAGAAAAAGAGAGAGAGTGAAAGATAGAGACAGAGTGGGTGAGAGAGAGACCAGAGCGAGAGAGAATATATAAATATATATATATAAATTAATTTTAATTTTATTTATTTATTTAAAAAAGAATAAATAAATATTATATAAGAGTATTCATCATACCAAGTTCAATTCTAATGTAGCAAAATTATTCTTTATTAAGTGGCTTGATAAATATGTCAGCTAATTAATGATTTGTAGGCACAAATTCGAGTTCAATGTCACCTTTAAGTACATGATCTCTTAGAAAATGATGTCTTATTTCAATGTGTTTAATGCGTGAGTGCTTGCTTAATAGAATTTTTTGAAAGGTTAATAACACTTGTGTTGTCACATTTTATAGGAATATGATCATAGTGAAGTCCAAAATCTTGAAGTTTGTTTCATCCAAAGCAATTGTGCACAACACCCAGCAGCGGCAATGTATTCTGCTTCAGTAGTTGACAGAGCTACTGAATTTTATTTTTTACAAAACCATGATGTGAGAGAGTTTCCAAGAAAATGACAAGTGCCACTAGTACTTTTTTAGTCCAGTCTACATCCCGCAAAGTCAGCATCTGAGTAACTATAAAGTTCAAAAGTGATTCCCTTAGGATACCATAAACCCAAAGTTGGAGTACCAACAAGATATTTAAAAATACGTTTGACTACGGTAATGTGTGACTCTTTAGGTGCAGATTGAAAACATGAACACGTACAAACACTAAACATTATGTCGAGTCTACTTGCAGTAAGATAGAGTAAGGAACCGATCATACCTCGATATTTCTTTTCATCTACTAGTTTACCTTTCTCATCTTTGTCAATTTTTATTGAGGTGCTCATTGGAGTTGCTACAGGCTTTGATGATTCCATTTCAAATCTTTTGAGTAGATCATCGATATATTTCGTTTGATTTAAATAGATCTCATCCTTAGTTGTTTAATTTGTAATTCGAGGAAGTAATTTAATTCTCCCATTATACTCATTTCGAATTCACCCTGCATATCCTTAGCAAACTCTTTGCACAAAATTGTATTAGTAGCACCGAAAATAATATCATCGACATAAATTTGAACAATTAGCATATCCTCCCTTTTTATTTTTATAAAAAGGGTTGTATTAATTTTTCCTCTTGAAAAACCTTTGTCAAGTAGAAAATTATTTAATCTTTCATACCATGCTATAGGAGCTTGTTTTAAACCATATAAGGCTTTTGAAAGTTTGAAAACATGATCTGGGTATTTATGATTTTCAAAACCAGAAAGTTGTTCAACATAAACTTTCTTCAAAATGTACCTATTTAAGAAAGCATTTTTAACATCCATTTGATACAATTTGAAATTCTTAAAACATACAAAAACAAGTAACATTCTAATAGTTTCAGTCTAGTAACCGGTGCAAAAGTTTCATCAAAATTAATCAGTGTGTTTGGTTTGAGTTTTTTGAATTAAGTTTTTTGAAAACTCAGTTTTTTGGTTTTCGTATTTTTTTTTGTTTTTAGTGAATATTTTTAAAATTTTAAACATTTTCTTTACTTTTTTAGATGCACCTTACTTAGATGTATCTAAAAAGTATAAAATTTGTGAAAAAATATTTTAAAAATTTAATGAATACATAAAAATAAAAAAAATATATTGAATTCTCGTATTTTTTTTGTATTTTTGGTACTTAGTGAATTTTTAAAAGGTTTTTTCGCAAATTTTTTACTTTTAGGTATATTTATGTTAGGTATGTTTAAAAAGTAAAAAAATTTGCTTAAAATATTAAAAAAATTCAGTAAAAATAAAAAAACACGAAAAATAAAAAAGTAAAATTTTCTGAAAAGTGTTTTTGAAAAAACACAACCAAGCAAGCTGACCTTTTTCTTGATTATAACTTACTAATCTAGCTTTATTTCTAGTAACGACTCCAGATTCATCCATTTTGTTTCGAAAACCCCATTTTGTTCCAATAACTTGTTGATCCTTAGGCCGAGGAGTCAAAAACCAAACTTCATTTCTTTCAAATTGATTTAATTCTTCTTGCATTGCTAAAATCCAATTTTCATATTTTTCAGCATCTAAAAACGATTTTGGTTCAATTCGTGAAACAAATGCTAAGTTACCACAAACATTTCTAATAGATGAATGAGTTTTTATACCTTCCGATGCATCACCTATGATAAGGTCTTTAGGGTGGCCATGAGTATATTTCCAATCCTTTGGTAGATTTGATTCATTTTCTGGACGAGCATATTCTTCTCGAAGATTTTTTTATTGTGATTTCTTCTTTTTGTTTATAAGATGGATTTTCTTTTTATTTGTTATGTAAAGCTTTCTATTCTTAGATGTGTTTCTGCAGTGTCATCACTTACAAAATTCTTAGAAACAATGTTGTTAGATTCATTAAAGGCAACGTGCACAGATTTTTTAACAAGTAAGGTTCTTTTATTGAATACTCTATAAGTTTTACTAGAAGAAATACAATTTCATCTGATTTAGCATCAAATTTTCATAATTTATCTATATTATTATTTAATACAAAGCATATACAACCAAAAGCACACAAGTGGCTAATATTAGGCTTTCTACCTTTCCAAAGTTCATAAGGAGTTTTCTTAAGAATATATTTAATCATGGCATGGTTTACAAGATAACATGCAGTGAAAATGGCTTCAACCCAAAAATATCTAAGTAAATTATTTTCACAAAGCATAGTACGAGCCATTTTTTCAAGAGTTCTATTTTCTCTTTCAACCACACTGTTTTGTTGAGGAGTCCTAGGGGCTGAGAAATTATGATCTATTCCTAAATCATTACAAAACACAATAAAATCATTATTTTTAAATTCTCTACCATGATCACTTCTAATACTACAAATATTAAGATTTTTCTCATTTTGAATTCTTTTATGAAGTTTTGAGAAATTATAAAAATCTTCATTTTTGTGTGCTAAAAATAATACCCATATATATATATATAGTATAATCATCATCACAAACAAGGGCATAAGATTTTCCTCTTAAACTTAATGTTCTAGATGGTCTGAATAGATCAATATGCAAGAGTTGAAGCGGTCTAGTAGTTGAAACGATATTTTTGGATTTAAAAGAAATTCTAGTTTGTTTTCCAAATTGACATGCATCACAAAGTTTATCTTTTTCAAAAACAATTTTTGGTAAACCTATGACTAACTCATTTTTTGAAAGCTTGGAAATTAAATCAAAATGAGCATGTCCTAATCTTCTATGCCAATAAATTAAACACATATACATTCTCATGTCTATAACCTACAAATAAAGTTTTGTTTTCTAGGGTGTTCTTAATAGTGCAATGAGTTTTCTCAAACAAAACTCTAGAACCATTATCACATAATTGACTAATGCTAAGCAAGTTATATTTTAAACCTTCAACAAGTAACATATTTTCAATAATAAGAGAAGGATTTTTACTGATAGTACCTACACCTATGATTTTACCCTTGCTATTGTCATCGAAAGTCACATATCCGACATCCTTTGGTTGGAGTGTGGCGAACATAGCTTTATTTTCAGTCATCGTCTCGAACATGCACTGTTGAGATACCATCTATCTTTACTAGATTTTGTCTTGAAACATACCTAAAAAAATTTGATTTTTCTATTGGTACCCATATTTTCTTGGGTTTATAAAAGTTCGAATTTGACACTTTTAAAATGTCTTTAAGGGCCCACATCTTTTTTATTTTAGCAAAATGATTTCTTTTAACAGGACATGAAGGTGAAATATGATCTTTTGTACCACAAAAATGGCATGTGAGATGAGAGTGACTAGAAGATGCATGCACAAAACTATTTTTGGTAATTTTTATTTTTGAAAAAGGTTTATATCAAATTCTGCCTCTATCAAAAGTACGATTTTGATTTTTAAGAATTTTATCTAAAATCTCTCTACCTTGAGTGAATTTTGAAAGAGTATTTTTCAAGTCTTCAATATTTTCTTTCAAAACAATTTGCTCATTTTTTAAAGACTCATTTTCTTCTTGTAATACAATTAATTTTTTCTCAAAAATTGAAAACTCTTTTTGAGTTAGAATCTCATTTTCCTTTTTCATTTTCATGGCTTTATTTTCTAAAGTATTTATCTTGGAAGTTAAGGATTCATTTTCTTTTGATAAACTTGAAATCATTTTCTTTTGACAGTTACTTTTCAAACCAAGTTTCACAAATTTAGCATGTAATTCATCAAAAGCTGATTGTAATTCATCAAACGTAAAAGATTCGTCATTTACCTCATATTCGTTTCTAAGTGCCATTAAGCATAGCTTAGCAATCTCATTTTTGTAAACTTCGGTTTCTGAGTCGCTTTCATCGTTATCTTTTCTCCATGTTGCAATCATAGCTTTCTTCTTGTCTTTCTTGAATTGTTTCTTAAGTTTCGGACATTCTGATTTGTAGTGTCTAGGTTTGTTGCATTCGTAGCAGGTAACTTCAGATTTTTTGTGATTTTCTCGCCTTTGAAAATTTCTATTGTTGAAATCTTTTCTGAAAAATTTCCGCACACCTTGTTTTTTTTCAATAAAGCTTTTGAATTTCCTAGTGATGAATGTCATTTCCTCATCATCATCCTCATCATCTTCTTCATCCTCTTGATGTTTCGAGGTGGATTTGAAGGCTATTCATTTCTTCTTATTGTTGTCCTCCTCTCCTTTTCCTTCTTGCATTATGAGCTCATGAGTTAAGAGAGATCCCATTAACTCATCCAGACTTAGCTTTGTTAAATCCTTGGCTTCGGTAATAGCAATGACTTTTGTCTCCCAATTTTTTGGCAATGACCTAAGCATTTTTTTTACAATTTCAGTATTAGTATATATTTTGCCAAGAGAAGTTAAATCATTAATAATATCACTAAAGCGAGTAAACATTTGAGGAATAGTTTATCAAGCTTCATTTTAAAGAGTTCATAATTATGAACTAGCAAACTGACTTTAGATTCTTTAACTTGTTCGGTTCCCTCATAAGTTACTATAAGTTTATCTCAAATTTCTTTTGCAGTTTTACATATGGAAATGCTATTGAATTCATTAGCATCTAGGGCGCAATACAACATGTTTGTGGCTCTGACATTAATTTGGGTCATTCTAGTATCTGATTCATTCCATTCATCTTCAGGTTTTGGTACCTTAAGGCCATTTGTGGTTTTGGTAAGAATTTTTGGACCATTGCAAACAATTTTTCAACATTCATAATTATTAGATTGAACATGTATGGTCATCCTAGTTTTTCAATAGCTAAAATTTGTGCCGCTAAACAGTGGCAGCCTATTGGATGCTTGTTGCTCAGGTAAGGAATAACTAGGGGTTGCCATGATCTACTTTAAGATGGTTAAGTCACATAAACTAGAGTCTAGACTCCGATACCAATTGTTATCCTAGGTAGGCAACCCAAGAGGGGAGGTGAATTAGGTTATTAAAAAAATTATAATATTAAAATTTATAAACACAACATTCAAAATTTTAACATATAAAAAACTAAATAATAATTATCAATATAAAAGTAAGAGAGATAGGGAGAGAAAATCAAATACTGAGATTTATAGTGGTTCGGCACGCCAGACCTACGTCCACTCCCCAATGAACCTCCTTGAGAATTTCTTTACTATCAAAATGAATTAATACGCCACCAAGTCTTCACCAAGTTTGTGAATTTTGTACAGGATTTACTCTTATCTATTGAGCCTTACTCAACAATAAATGCCTTACCCTTACAAAAATCTCTCACAAAAATAATGAATAAAAATAAGTGGTACTTAAACCTTCTTTTACAATAATTTTCTCACAAAGAGTAGATATGAAAGTGTAAGAACATATGCTACACTTAGATCTAAAAGTGAAAGAGCAGAATACAATATAATCAAAATTTTGGAGCACATAGAATTTTTTTCTCTTCAAGTTCTTAATTTTTCTCCACACACAACACTTCTATTTATACCCAAAAATATACCCGTTGGAAGTAGGACGCTCCTTATTGACGTCATGGATTACATAGGCACGCTCCTTGATTTCAAATAGACAACAAATGATAATGTTTGAAAAAATGATAAAAGTAAAACCATCTTTTTTCTTTTTTTTCAAACATGGAGCTACCGTTTTTTCTTTTGAAGACAAGTTGAACATTGTAAATAATATAATACAATTTTCACATCTTTAAATTCAAACCATCTTTTTCTTTCTTTTTTTTAAATGTGATGATTTTTTTTTTTTTTTTTTTTTTAAGGTAATGTAAACATTATAGATAATAAAATAATAAAATACAATATTCACAACTTTGAATTCTAAATTCAAACAGGTAAGATATGAAATGATTTGCTCCATATATATATATATATATATGATAGATATGAAATGATTTGCTCCATATATATATATATATATATATGATATAATCAATGTAGTGTAAAAATCTAATTGCTCACGTGATGTATTCTATTCATATTATATGCATTATATATAATATTCTAAACAAATATTTGCATATATAGTAAAATCTCTTTAAGTAATATTTATAATAGGTCTGAACATATATGTCGTTTTTAAATTTTTGTAGAGATTTTAAACTAAACATAACCTACTACTCTATGTGGATATATCACTTTTGTCAAAAGAAGACAACTCATCAATATCAAATTTATCAAACTAATACAATCAATCAATATCAAATTTGTCAAAAGATGAATAGTGATCAGCCTAATTTTTCAAAAAGTGAATAGTAAAATATATTTTTATTTAAATAATATTTAACAAATGTATCATACAATATATGTTTTAAACAGATAATATTTTGTGTCAAATAATATGTATGTTAAAAAATTCAAAATTTTCAAATAATGTTTTAGATATCATCAAAATTAAACAATATTATTAACATTATGTAATTGAAAATTTAAAAAGACAAAATGTAATTTATAAAATTATAAAAATAATTTGTATTTTAAGTAAATCTAAAAAAATATATTTGTAATTTACCTGGGTCATTGCAATTGCAATCACAAATTGTGAATCATGAAATCAAAATTTAAATAGTTTAAGGCTTGTTTTGGTATTTTTTTTTTTTTTTTGTTGTTTTTAAAATAAAAAAAAGAAGAAAGCAGAACATAGTTACTTTCATGTCACTTGTAGCAATTAGCTTTCTCAATTACAAAGCCACTAAAAAAAATAAAAAATCAAAATATCATATAAAAAGGTTAAATATTCATTTCCATTTTCTCTATTTTTTACATTTTTTTTTTTGGCTGTAAAAAGTAAAAAGCTATTCACAAACAAATCTTCTTTTTTTCACCTCATATTTTAGTTGAAAAATCAAAAAACTTAAAAAAAGTCACTTTCCAAACCAACTCTCAATGTTTAGAAATAGTTATCGAAAATTTAAAACATGAGGTAACAGAATTTCCTACAAATCGGAGTGTTTTCAAAATCAAAATCAGGTGTGTTTGGTTTGCTTTTTAATGGCTTTTTGGTTAGTTTATTTTTTATTTTTAGTGAATTTTTTTAGATTCAAAAAAAATAATAATCAGGCCGCTAGATTTTATTTGATGAAACAAATTAAAAATTAAATGAATTTAAAAAAAGTTCAAAAAAGATAAAAATAAATAAATAAAACAATGGATTTTTTTTGGTTTGTTTTTATTTTTAAATTTTCTTTTGCAAATTTTTAATTTTTTAGGTTTCACATTGGTCTACACAACATGGACCAATAATAATAATAATAATAATAATTTTTAAAAAAATATTATAGCGATCTTGATTTAGACCCGACCTATTTATTACCTTTGAATCCGGGAAACCATATTCGTGGTGGTCGTTCCTTTCTTCTCATGTTGGTTTTGGCTTCAGGGGTTGGTGTCGACACCGTCTTCTTTTTCCTTGCCTTGTTTTGTTCCAAGGGTCGACACCAGCTTGGAAGGTGTCGACACCTTCTTGCTGCTGTGTCCCTGGGCGGCTACTGAAATTTAGGGTCGATACCAACCTTGGTGGTGTCGACACTTGCTTCATTTTGTTGGTTTCAAGGATTGACACCAGTTTGGGAAGGGTCGACCTTTGTCTATTGTAGAATCTGGAGTTTGCTTACTGAAATTTAGTGTCGACACCTTGGGTCTAGGAGTCGACACCTTGCCTCACTACAAAAAATTCGCTTTTTTGCGACGATAAAGTACCGTCGCCAATACCAAAGAAGCCGTCTCCAATGCTTTTTTGCGACGGTAAATAGCCTTTAGCGACGGTAGTAGGGGGGTCGCAAAAGAAGGGGTAGCTAAAGGTCTTTAGCGACGGTAAACGCCGTCGCAAAAACATTGGCGACGGCAAAGATGCCTTTTAGCGACGGCAAAATGCTGTCGCAGTTAATGTGTAAAAATCTGAAGTTTTTGAGACGGCACTAAAATACCGTCGCTAATATGGTTATTTGCGACGGGAAAATACCGTCGCAAAAGGGTTTATTTGAGACGGTAAAAAATACCGTCGCTAAAACTGGTTATTTGCGACGGGTTTAATACCGTCGTTAATACTATTATTTGCGACAGAAAAGTGTGCCGTCTCTAAAAATATTATTTGCGACGGTGAAAGTACCGTCGCTAAAGGCCTTTTGTTCATATTGCCAATATCATTGGCGACGGCTATGCTACCGTCGCAAAAACCTGTTTCTAACAAAAAATGCAGTTTTAAAATTATTAAAAATATGCAAATTACCTGTATTAAATAAAAATAACTAAAAAAAATCGATAACTATATAATAATATAAAAATTCCTGTATATAAATAAAATTTCATCCTTAATTAAAGTACTCTTCCATTCATAACAACACATCATCAAAATTATCCAACCACATAATTTTGCAAAATACATACATAATGTTGTTCACAAATCTAAATAATGTAAATCAAAAATAAAAGTTTTCTTCATAAACAAAAGTCCGTCGCAATCTTCACACGGCTGCATTCCACAAGAAGCAAACTGCTACTCAGGAAATATCTGAAAATAAAAAATAAAAATAATTAGTGACAATATAATTATGTATTAATATTTTAATTACAAAAAAAACATAAAAAATTATTTATTATATAATTACAAAGATAGTTAAGTAAATAATTTTGGCTAGATAGAAATCCGACCCTAACTCCCAAACCAGAAACCCGATTCGAGTCTCCGATTGGAGTCCCGTCTTCTCCCACAAGTCTCTCGTGCCTAGGCGGTCGTGTGTGCCAAGTTCCGTGCCAATCCGACCCCGTTTGGCGATTTTGGAACGTTAACACTTCGAATTCAAGTTTCTTAAGGAATTAGTTTGCCAAGAGTGAAATCCGTCTCTAGTTTCTAATCCGGGAACCCGATTGGAGTCCCGTCTTCACCCACAAGTCTCTCGTGCCTAGGCGGTCGTGTGTGCCAAGTTCCGTGCCAATCCGACCCCATTTGATGATTTTGGAGTGTCAACACCTCGAATTTAAGTTTCTTAAGGAACTAATTTACCTAAACCGAAATATGGCTCTAACTCCCAAACCGGGAAACCGATTGGAGTCCCGTCTTCTCCCACAAGTCTCTCGTGCCTAGGTGGTCGTGTGTGCCAAGTTTTGTGCCAATCCGACCCCATTTGGTGATTTTGGGGTGTCAACACCTCGAATTTAAGTTTCTTAAGGAACTAATTTGCCTAAACCGAAATATGGCTCTAACTCCCAAACCGGGAACCCGATTCGAGTACCGTCTTCTCCCACAAGTCTCTTGTGCCTAGGCGGTCGTGTGTGCCAAGTTCCGTGCTAAACCGACCAATTTTGGTGATTTTGGGATGTTAACACCTTGAATTCTAGTTTCTTAAAGAACTAGTTTGCCTAGAGTGAAATTCGTCTCTAACTCCCAAACCGGAAACCTGATTGGAGTTCCGTCTTCTCCCTCAAGTCTCTCGTGCCTAGACGGTCGTGTGTGCCAAGTTCCGTGCTAAACCGACCAATTTTGGTGATTTTGGGATGTTAACACCTTGAATTCTAGTTTCTTAAAGAACTAGTTTGCCTAGAGTGAAATTCGTCTCTAACTCCCAAACCGGAAACCTGATTGGAGTTCCGTCTTCTCCCTCAAGTCTCTCATGCCTAGGCGGTCGTGTGTGCCAAGTTCCGTGCTAAACCGACCAAGTCTTGAGAAATTATAAAAAGTTTCATTTTTGTGTGCTAAAAATAATACCCATGTATATCTAGTATAATCATCAACACAAACAAGAGCATATGATTTTTCTCCTAAACTTAATGTTATAGATGGTCCGAATAAATCAATATGCAAGAGTTCAAGGGGTTTAGTAGTTGAAATGATATTTTTGGAT
Source organism: Camellia sinensis (assembly GCF_004153795.1). NCBI lineage: Eukaryota > Viridiplantae > Streptophyta > Magnoliopsida > Ericales > Theaceae > Camellia > Camellia sinensis. Next base: position 495,702 of record NW_021025168.1, read on the forward strand.
TTAAAAGAAATTCTAGTTTGTTTTCCAAATTGACATGCATCACAAAGTTTGTCTTTTTTAAAAATAATTTTTGGTAAACCAATGACTAACTCATTTTTTAAAAGTTTGGAAATTAAATCAAAATGAGGATGTCCTAATCTTTTATGCCAAAGCTAACCATTATCATTTATAGCAGATAAACATTTAATGTTAAAATGAAAAGACAACTCATATAAATTAAACACATATACATTCTCATGTCTATAACCTACAAATAAAGTTTTGTTTTCTAGGGTGTTCTTAATAGTGCAATGAGTTTTCTCAAACAAAACTCTATAACCATTATCACATAATTGACTAATGCTAAGCAAGTTATATTTTAAACCTTCAACAAGTAACATATTTTCAATAATAAGAGAAGGATTTTTACTGATAGTACCTACACCTATGATTTTACCCTTGCTATTGTCATCGAAAGTCACATATCCGACATCCTTTGGTTGGAGTGTGGCGAACATAGCTTTATTTTCAGTCATCGTCTCGAACATGCACTGTTGAGATACCATCTATCTTTACTAGATTTTGTCTTGAAACATACCTAAAAAAATTTGATTTTTCTATTGGTACCCATATTTTCTTGGGTTTATAAAAGTTCGAATTTGACACTTTTAAAATGTCTTTAAGGGCCCACATCTTTTTTATTTTAGCAAAATGATTTCTTTTAACAGGACATGAAGGTGAAATATGATCTTTTGTACCACAAAAATGGCATGTGAGATGAGAGTGACTAGAAGATGCATGCACAAAACTATTTTTGGTAGTTTTTATTTTTGAAAAAGGTTTATATCAAATTCTGCCTCTATCAAAAGTACGATTTTGATTTTTAAGAATTTTATCTAAAATCTCTCTACCTTGAGTGAATTTTGAAAGAGTATTTTTCAAGTCTTCAATATTTTCTTTCAAAACAATTTGCTCATTTTTTAAAGACTCATTTTCTTCTTGTAATACAATTAATTTTTTCTCAAAAATTGAAAACTCTTTTTGAGTTAAAATCTCATTTTCCTTTTTTATTTTCATGGCTTTATTTTCTAAAGTATTTATCTTGGAAGTTAAGGATTCATTTTCTTTTGATAAACTTGAAATCATTTTCTTTTGACAGTTACTTTTCAAACCAAGTTTCACAAATTTAGCATGTAATTCATCAAAAGCTGATTGTAATTCATCAAACGTAAAAGATTCGTCATTTACCTCATATTCGTTTCTAAGTGCCATTAAGCATAGCTTAGCAATCTCATTTTTGCAAACTTCGGTTTCTGAGTCGCTTTCATCGTTATCTTTTCTCCATGTTGCAATCATAGCTTTCTTCGTGTCTTTCTTGAATTGTTTCTTAAGTTTCGGACATTCTGATTTGTAGTGTCCAGGTTTGTTGCATTCGTAGCAGGTAACTTCAGATTTTTTGTGATTTTCTCGCCTTTGAAAATTTCTATTGTTGAAATCTTTTCTGAAAAATTTCCTCACACCTTGTTTTTTTTTCATAAAGCTTTTGAATTTCCTAGTGATGAATGTCATTTCCTCATCATCATCCGAATCATCTTCTTCATCCTCTTGATGTTTCGAGGTGGATTTGAAGGCTATTCCTTTCTTCTTATTGTTGTCCTCCTCTCATTTTCCTTCTTGCATTATGAGCTCATGAGTTAAGAGAGATCCCATTAACTCATCCAGACTTAGCTTTTTTATAATTTCAGCATTAGTATATATTTTGCCAAGAGAAGTTAAATCATTAATAATATCACTAAAGCGAGTAAACATTTGAGGAATCGTTTATCAAGCTTCATTTTAAAGAGTTCATAATTATGAACTAGCAAACTGACTTTAGATTCTTTAACTTGTTCGGTTCCCTCATAAGTTACTATAAGTTTATCTCAAATTTCTTTTGCAGTTTTACATGTGAAAATTTTGTTGAACTCGTTGGCATCTAAGGTGCAGTACAATATGTTTGTAGCTTTGACATTAATTTGAGCCATTCTAGTAACTGATTCATTCCACTCACCTTCAGGTTTTGGTACCCTGAGTCCATCTACGATTTTGGTAGGAATTTTTGAACCATTGCAAATAATTTTTCAGCATTCATAATCATTAGATTAAACATGTATAGTCATCCTAGTATTCCAATAGCTAAAATTTGTGCCGCTAAATAATGGTAGCCTATTGGATGCTTGTCCCTCAGGTAAAGAATAACTAGGGGTTACCATGATCTACTCTAAGACGGTTAAGTCACACAAACTAGAGTCTAGGCTCTGATACCAATTGTTATCCCAGGTAAGCAACCCAAGAGGGGGGTGAATTGGGTTATTTTAAAAAAATTCCAATATTAAATTTTATAAACACAATATTCAAAATTTTAACAAATAAAAAACAGTATAATAATTATGGCAGTTGGCATTTTTGAGGATTGCAATCTTAGTTGGTGTCTGGAGAAGTCAAAACGTCATTGCATTTGTTTATTAGTCGTTGCTGACATAGCTTCACTACAAGAAATAAGAGTTTTTGCGACGTTTTTTTAACGGCGTTTTTTTAAACGTCATCATTATTAATATTTAACGACGTTTTAAAAACGTCGCATATTTATTTAATTAAAACGACACCGTTTTATGATCAACGGCGTTTAAAAGCGCCTCCAAATGCTGTACATCACACGCGCCTATTTTGGATCTGTGAATAAAGCTTTGTAAACCCTCATGTCTTCAGACATAAACATTGAATCCTCTACACCCTTATCCTCACGTCGCGCCTCTCTCAATCCTCTCTAAACCCTTATCCTCACGTCCCCTCTCTCTCAATCCTCTCTAAACCCTTATTTTGAATCTCACATTCAAATCTCACAGATTCACCGATTTCGAAGCTCCACTTCCACCACCATCTGCACCGGCGAGGTAGCGAGATTCACCGATTCACCTATTTCACAGATTCACCGATTCAAATCTCACAGATTCACTGATTTCAGATCGATCTGCACCGCCACCGCGATTTCGATTCAGATCGGTCTGCACTTTCACCCCGATTTCGATTCTCTCTCAAAGAATCATCTTTGATTTCATCTCAGAGCGATTTCGATTTCTCTCTCTCTTGATTTCAAAGCTCCACCGCCACCACCATCTATGCAAGCTTCCATGGCTTAGCACCTCATCTCCTTATCTCTTCCACTACACACACACATATATATATATGTACATCATATATATATATATATATATATATGATATAATCAATGTAGTGTAAAAATCTAATTGCTCACGTGATGTATTCTATTCATATTATATGCATTATATATAATATTCTAAACAAATATTTGCATATATAGTAAAATCTCTTTAAGTAATATTTATAATAGGTCTGAACATATATACCGTTTTTAAATTTTTGTAGAGATTTTAAACTAAACATAACCTGCTACTCTATGTGGATATATCACTTTTGTCAAAAGAAGACAACTCATCAATATCAAATTTATCAAACTAATACAATCAATCAATATCAAATTTGTCAAAAGATGAATAGTGATCAGCCTAATTTTTCAAAAAGTGAATAGTAAAATATATTTTTATTTAAATAATATTTAACAAATGTATCATACAATATATGTTTTAAACAGATAATATTTTGTGTCAAATAATATGTTTGTTAAAAAATTCAAAATTTTCAAATATTATTTTAGATATCATCAAAATTAAACAATATGATTAACATTATGTGATTGAAAATTTAAAAAGACAAAATGTAATTTATAAAATTATAAAAATAATTTGTATTTTAAGTAAATCTAAAAAAATATATTTGTAATTTACCTGGGTCATTGCAATTGCAATCACAAATTGTGAATCATGAAATCAAAATTTAAATAGTTTAAGGCTTGTTTTGGTATTTTATTTTTATTTTTTATTTTTTGGTGTTTTTAATAAAAAAAGAAGAAGTAGAACATAGTTACTTTCATGTCACTTGTAGCAATTAGCTTTCTCAATTACAAAGCCACTAAAAAAAATAAAAAATCAAAATATCATATAAAAAGGTTAAATATTCATTTCCATTTTCTCTATTTTTTACATTTTTTTTTTTGGCTGTAAAAAGTAAAAAGCTATTCACAAACAAATCTTCTTTTTTTCACCTCATATTTTAGTTGAAAAATCAAAAAACTTAAAAAAAGTCACTTTCCAAACCAACTCTCAATGTTTAGAAATAGTTATCGAAAATTTAAAACATGAGGTAACAGAATTTCCTACAAATCGGAGTGTTTTCAAAATCAAAATCAGGTGTGTTTGGTTTGCTTTTTAATGGCTTTTTGGTTAGTTTATTTTTTATTTTTAGTGAATTTTTTTAGATTCAAAAAAAAAAAAATCAGGCGGCTAGATTTTATTTGATGAGACAAATTCAAAATTAAATGAATTTAAAAAAAGTTCAAAAAAGATAAAAATAAATAAATAAAACAATGGACTTTTTTGGTTTGTTTTTATTTTTAAATTTTTATTTTGCAAATTTTTAATTTTTTAGGTTTCACATTGGTCTACACAACATGGACCAATAATAATAATAATAATAATAATTTTAAAAAAAACATTATAGCGATCTTGATTTAGACCTGACCTATTTATTACCTTTGAATCCGGGAAACCATATTCGTGGTGGTCATTCCATTCTTCTCATGTTGGTTTTGGCTTCAGGGGTTGGTGTCGACACCGTCTTCTTTTTCCTTGCCTTGTTTTGTTCCAAGGGTCGACACCAGCTTGGAAGGTGTCGACACCTTCTTGCTGCTGTCTCCCTGGGTGGCTAATGAAATTTAGGGTCGACACCAACCTTGGTGGTGTCGACACTTGCTTCATTTTGTTGGTTTCAAGGATTGACACAAGTTTGGGAAGGGTCGACCTTTGTCTATTGTAGAATCTGGAGTTTGCTTACTGAAATTTAGTGTCGACACCTTGGGTCCAGGAGTCGACACCTTGCCTGCTACCTAACACAAGTGTCTCGGCTTTTTTTTCTTGAGGGTCGACACCACTGTCACAGGGGTTGACCCCTGTGACTCTTTTTTCCAGATTTTGTTTAGTTTGAGCCCTACTTTTTGGGAATTTTTAACTTATTCTTTTATTTGACCTTGGAACTACTATTCTACTAATACATAGTCACTACATATAAACCCAAAGTTTTATTTTCTCATAAGTTGTTTCTCTTTTTCCCCCTCTCTCTCTCTCTCAACATTCACTTTTTCCTACTTAAATCCTTAGATCTACTCACCTAAAGGTGTCTTCTCACCTTGATCCTTTGAGATAAAGTGTAGATCGCGTCAAGAGTTTTCCTTTGATCCAAGTGGTTTGTGATTTCGTTGATGTCGAGTTTTTTCAAGTTTTTCTTTTTCACCCTTCTAAGCTTGAGGTAGGGATTCTTCGCACCTCTTTATGAGTTTTAACTTAGCTATTCATTTTTATAAAACCATTTTGCAAAAGAAATGGACTTTTGAACAAATCTTGGATTTTGGGTTTGAAACTAAAAAGAGGGGTTTTCAAATGGTTTCATGGAAATGATTGTGGGGTTGAGAAATGAGGTGTAGAGGTGACAACATGGTTGGTTTCAAAATTTGGAAGTGATTTTGGAAGAGGGGTTTTGCCCTAAATGTTGATTTTGTATAAATAATGATATAGATGTTGGAAATATGAAATTTAATTGTTATCAATTAAGATGGTAGAGTTGGGTATGTATTACCACTCACATCTTACAATTTAGAAAGTTTATTTTTATGAAAATTGTTTTATTTGTTTAGAGATATTTGTTTTGGGCTATTGGTAGGCGATAACCATGATTGTTGTAGAAATTGCATAAGGACTTGGAGAATGAAAACTATTTCTCATCTATTGCATCGAGTATTGTCATACATTTACACATTTATAATAATTACATTGTTTTGAGAAAATGGTGGATACTTGGTGAATCTGGGTAGGGGGTGTGATTACTATGATAAGTTGGCCTGTGTGTCCTTGGTGAAAGACTAGAAACCCGTACGGATAGGTGTCGAGCCTTCCAGTTAATACCGGTAAAAATGACAAAAGAGTAGTGCTAGTATAGCCTGCTAGCAGACACGTACCTAGAGATTCACAGAGTTGTATTCACAAACTGGTTTTTCCATAAAAAGAAAAGTGTTTCATGAATGGTAATATAAACCTGGCATGGCATGATTTGAAAGAGCTATAAAATGTTTTGTCATGAGCATTGCATATGCATTTTACCCTTATAGTTTTGCTAAGATTCATATGTTATGTTGGATTATTTCTACTGGACTTTGACTCACCCTATGTGAGAAAAATATTTCAGGTGCAGATGATATGCCTTCGCCAAGGCAATAGCTTAGGAGGACATGGAGCAAGAGCTTCATTTTGTTTAATTGTGTATTTGTTTTGTACAAGCCAAGGGTTTTTATATGTATTGGGATTTAAATCCATTTTTGTTGTATCCAAGAGTTAACTTGAAAAATTGTAAACCTTTAGGGCATTCTTTGATTTGTTTACCTTTCATTTTGTTCTTCACCATGTAACACATGCCATAGATTCAGGGCTAGGCTTATGAATGTATAGTTGCATGTGTTGCTCTTTTGTATAAAAAATTTAAATTAATGAAAGTTCTTATCTCTTCATATGTCGTCTTTTTATCACTACTGTGGATAGATTGTTGTATTTAATTCAAGGCGTTACATTCACTAAAATAAAAAAGTTCAAATAAAAATATCATTACCCTATCTAAAAAAAAAAAAAAACTTCGTTTGTGTTAATTTTAAATTTAGGAAAATTCTAATATCCATCATTTTAAAAAGAGTGTACCATATACATCTTTAGTTATGCATTTTTTTTTTAGTTATGACATTATTTTAATTATAACTCATAAATTTTTTAGTTTTACCTCATTTTATGTTTACTTATACTTCTTCCGTCCCAAAATATTAGTTCGTTATTTCATTTTTCATCATCCCAAAATATTAATCCCTTTTCAAAAGTCAAGGAATAAAATAATATAAACTTACTATTTTGCCCTTATTTTAAATTCATTAATGACACAAAAAATACAATTATGTAATTGATATTCCCAAAACATATATCATCAAAGGGTAATTTTGAAAAAATAATATTTTTAAAATATAATAATTGTACTATCAAAAAAATTTGATTTCTTAAAAAAGACTATTCCTTTGAGACGGAAAGAGTAATTTTTTTTTTAATTATGACTTAAAAAATTGAATTCTCCTCTGCCTCTCGTGACGGCGCCGATGTTGTCGCCTCCTTATTTGCCACTACGAGCACCACTGTCATCACCCTCTCTTTCTCTATCTCCCTCTCTCCCTTCTCCTCTTCTCTTCACAGACCGATTGAGGCGACATCACGACCCCACCAATACCAAACAGTCCTCTACCGATATCTTCATTATTGCTGTTTGGTTCATCTCTACTACTGTTTGGTTCATCTCCACTGCCGTCTGGTTCATCTCTGGCCACTCATCCTCTATTTCTCTCCACAACGTCAAGGTTTTAGGCTCAGATCTGTCGGTGAGGAATCCAAAGTAAGCATTGCCATAGCCTTCACTTTAGCTTATAGAAGTGAACGATATAACTCACGACAATGGTGTACCCAAATCCCACCGTACTCCTCTTTCTCCGGTCATATCTTTTCCGCTAGAGAAGTCCAGATCTAGGTTCGAACATATCTGTGTTTTTTTGAACAAATCTGAAGATACTGAGTTCGAATTTGAGTTCGGATCTAAGGATCTATGTTTTCTACAATCATTTTATCTAAGTTATGATTTGTCGAATGGGATTAATTTTTTTTTACATTTTACAAACATCTCTCTCTCTCTCTCTCTCTCTCTCTCTCTCTTTTATTTTCATTTCTCTTCTCTTCTTTGTTTCTTCTCTATTTTTGTTTTTTTTATTACTGTTTGTTTAGTATTAGATTATATGACTAAAGGATGAGTACAACCTCTTTGTGTATGTGTATGTATGTATCTTTATATATCTGTTCTTGCATTCAAGATTGGAGAATAACCTAGCAATGTAGGCTTGCGGTAGAGCTCCGATCATTTCTCAATTTTCTTCTCCCTTTTGATTGTTGCTATTGTTATAGTGGTGGATAGATAGATAAAAAAAATTGACATATATATGTTTATGTACTGGAATATATTTAAGTGTCGGATGTGGGACATTTCAATAAATAAGGATTGGTTTGGCTATCTATTTCATTTGAGTGTTGGTGGGGGAAATTTCAACAATTGAGGGTTGGTTTGGCTGTCTATTTCATTTGAGTGTAGGTAGGGAGAAATTTCAACAGTTAAGGGTTGGTTTGGCTATCTATTTCAACATATAGAATTTGGTTTTGCTTAGTATTTCAACAGATAGAAAAAATTTAAAAAAAAAAATGAACAAATACAATTAATTCAGGAGAAAAAAATTGAACATATTATAAAATTTGGACAGATATTTGAACAGATAAGAGAAAAAAATTAAACAAATAGTCAAAAATTTAAAATGATAAATTTTTTTTGAACAGATAGATATGAAGTTGAACAAATAGTCAACGAAAAGTCAACAGATAAATTAAATGATAAAATTGGAAACAAAATGCCTTTAAAAAAAAAAAATTCACCAAATTATTTCACAAATGGTGGACTTTTCACTAATAAAAAATATTCATTGAACCTAATGTCTTATATTCTCCTTATCTTGGACTTTTCAACAATTTTCTCTCGTAATAATCTTGAAGTTAATCCGCCTATTTTTATTAGTTTATTTAAGACGGGTTGACCATTTAATTTTTTGGTTTTATTTAGAAAAATAAAAAATTAATATATTTAGAAATAAATTTTTTTTAAATTGTATGAAAAAATGTAAGTAATTTGTTAAATTTTTTTTGGCTTTATTTAACAAAAGAAAAAGTTAACATATGTAGAAATTAATTTTCTTTTATTTATATGAAAAAAATATGAGTGATTGATGTTTAGAATGAAACTAACTTTTTCTTTTTTTTGGGTTGGAAAATATTTGAATAAAAAAAATATATGCAAACTTATCACCAAAAAAATGCCTAATATTATTACAAAATGCATAAGTTTATTTCTAAATTACAAATTGTCTTAATTTTGCTAGAAAAATGCTAACATTTACTACAAAAATGTATAATATATATCACAAAAATATGTGATAATGATGTATATAATACACATCCATAAGCACATTAACTTTATAAACTTAAAAAAATAGTAAAATGCCAAAATGTAACTAAAAAATTCAACCCCAAACTCACCCCAAAAATTGATAATTAAAAAGTAAATATTAAAAACACCAACCCTCAACTTTTTAATAATCAAATTTTTAAAACTTTTTAAAATTATTTTTATCTCATAAGTTGTAAATAAAAATTACACCAATCACCCTAACACACAATTTCAAAAAAGAATCTTACTAACAAGTATCTTTGGAGCACTAAAAAAATAGAAACATTGTAAAACATGAGACACTTTTCACTAAATTTAATAAACTTTTACCATTTTTATTTATTATCAAGACACCCTTTTTATCTTGATCCCAATATTATCTTTGGCATTTACCTTAGAAAAGGGTTTAGGTTACGTCCGGTCCAGCTCTGGATTGGACGGTGTGCTCTGGGCTTGTGATATTCACTATAGATTTCATTTTAATAAATTGAATTGTTTATTTTGTAAAAAATTTCATGTATATTTGTTGGCTACATATTTTGTGCTAGCCAGTGACAATTCGACGCGTGGCAAAGTAAGGGTAATATGGGGAGACCAGTCAGGTCTTCGATCCTGATCATACACGTGGCAGTTAATATTGGTTGTTATAAGATCTGAGTAGCAGCGGATCAACAAAGAGATGTACGGTGACGTGGCTTCAACGGTTGCTCACATTCAAATTCGAACATAGGAGGGAAGCCTAACTGCAAGTGAAGGCGTAGTGGAACTACTTATAAGGTAACATGATCAACGATCACGGAGGAGCAGTTCGACGGTTTGAAATACAGTTCGATGGTTATCTTCGGAGAGTATAAATAGCAGGAAGGACTTCAGAGAAGGGGACGGAAAGAAATCTGAAGAAAACCAGTCATACTTTACATATTCCAGTTTTATTTCCTGTTCTTTACATTTCTGTACTTTGAGTTCTTGCACTGCACTTCATTTGTAGGAGTAGTTTTCGAGTATATTGCCGCTGTAAATCTCTACGAGGCTGAGATCATTGTAAGTTTTTCATACTAATGAAATGCTTCAGTTTATTTAACTGTTCTTTTCCCTATTAAATTAAGCTACCAGTAAGCCACCAGTAAAAGTCCTCTTTATTGAGGCTAAAAGAACCATAACACAATCGTTTGAATAATTGGTTGGCAATTACAATTCTGTAAGGATTGATTGATCCTTGCTAGCACGCTCATAATTACAGAAATAACCTTCGAAAGCCAAAAAGCCAACATATATTTTTGGCACGCCCGGTGGGACACTTTAAAAAATGGCTAGACGTAGGAGACAAGGAGAAAATGAACGTTTGGAAGAAGGCGTGGAAGGAGAGGTAGAGATATCCAATCCAGAGGATAATGTGATAACACATTCTGTGGAGACTCCTATCTTATCGGAACCTATGGTCAAACAGACCAATACTCTAGAGCAAATACCATTTGCTCGTAATAGTGGACGAGACCAAGGAATTGGACCATCCAGTGTCCCATCTACTCAGCCAGTCAATCCGTGGGGCGGCTTAGTAGATGTTATGGGACAGCAATTAATAAACACAATGGAAAGGTGGGCAGTATCCTTTTTGGATCGAATGAATAACCACCAACCAACAAATGTAAGACACATGGAGGAAGTAAATGTCCCTCAGCAAAGATTAGCTAGAGATAAACAGCCTATGCAAGTTAATGGACATTCTAATGGTCAAACCAGTAATCAGATTCATGAAAGATTACCACCTCAATCTTGGTACGAACCTATTTCAAGGCCTGTAGCAGGCCAGAATGCCTCAATGTTCAACAGTGAAGCCATGCAAATTGGTGGATCTAGTCCAGTACAAGAGAATGGCATAAGAATGGTTCCAAATCCCACATTCGAAGCCATACCTGGCACTAGGGGGTATAATAATCCCTTATTCGAATTTATACACGGGGGGTTGGAAGGTTTTTCTACAAATGGAAGGGATACAATACCTGTTCTAGCACCTTTCGTGGGTCCTTTAGCAAGACAGGCTCAAAGAGGTTACCTACACCCCCAACAAGCAACCTGTACCACAAGGACAGCCAGTCCCAAATGTACCACCTTATGGACCAAGAGGACCATAAGCACAAGTTTGTCCACCAAATCCTGTGTTTGTTCCCCCAGTAGTGGTTCAGCAGGCACAAAATATGGTCCCTAGGGACCAAATTACTGAGATAGTTAGGGAGTTGTGTGGACCAATGGCTCGGGGGGTCCAGACTCCTGTGTATAGAAAACCATGCCCAGAATGGGTCGATAGGGTACATGAATATCCAAGAGGTTTTAGGATACCAGATTTTATCCTCTTTCATGGGAACGGAAACCAGTCAACAGTAGAGCATATTGCTAGGTTTTCCGCTCAATGTGGTGAATTTACCAATCATGACTATATAAAGTTGAGACTATTCCCGAATTCTCTAACCGGGGGAGTATTTGTATGGTATATTAACCTTCCACCTGGCTCCATCCAGACTTGGCAGCAAATGGAAGAGGCATTTCATGCCCAATTCTTCCAATCAGAGCCAGAAGTTTCCATGGCAGACTTGGCAAGATTGAGTCAAAGGCCTGAAGAGAAGGCTACTCAGTTTATTTCCAGATTTAAGAGGGCTCGAAATAAATGTAGAGTAATCTTGCCAGGAACGGAATTCGTAAGATTGGCCCAAAATGGCTTAGAGTTTAGGCTTTGAAAGAAGTTTGATTCAATAGAGTTCAGAGATTTAGTGGAACTGATTTACAAAGTATCTAGATATGAAGCATTACTAGAAGAGGAACAAGATCGAAATAATGCATCATATAGGACATACTACAAAGATCCTAATTATGAGATTGATGCAGCAGAGATTGTGGGAAAAGAGCCTATGATCTGTGAAGCATTAATTCATAAAGATACGACAATTGACCAGCAGTTTAAAAAGAAAGATCTCCACAGGAAATATTCTTTCGATTTAACTAAGGCAGATGACATTTTTGATCATTTGCTTGCGGCCAACTTCCTTATGTTACCAAAAGGGGTTAAAATGGCCAACTTCCTTAAGTTACCAAAAGGAGTTAAAATTTCATCTCTTGATGAACTTAAAGGAAAAATATATTATAAATGGCATAATTCTTGGTCTCACTCGACTAAAAACTGTGTTGTTTTTCGAGACAGGATCCAAGAACAAATTCGGAAAGGGAGTTTGAAGTTCCCAGCCAAAGCTGAAAAAGCCATGGGGATCGATAGCAAGAAATTGGAGAGGTGGCAGCCAATGTCATTATGTCAGACTTTCAGAACCTGTCTTTGAAAGAATTGGAAGAAGTCAATGTACAGATGCATGTGGCCAACCAGACAGCAACCAAAAAAGACATTAGAAATCCACCAGCTATTGGACGAGATTTCTCACATCAGAGGGAAGACTCTGATGAAGAAGCACTGGATGATGACTCTTTAGAGGCAGCCGTAATGCAAAGGATGTGCCCCTGGTGCAGACTGAGTTATAAGTGGTTGAAAGGCCTTCCAGTTGATGGGAAGCAGTATTACAGGGATGTGCAGAGGCGTCCCAAACCAACCAATGCTTATAACAAAAGGTCGTATCCGGCTAATGTTAGGCGACAACCATTAGTGGTTGAGCCTGCAGTTGATAGAATGCATGCTAAAGGCAAGAGGCCCTTATATGAGGCCAGGTCACCTAACTATTACAGGATGGAGAGTAGTCATTCTGAAAGAAGACTGGTGAAGAGTTCAGGTTTTAGGATCAAAGCCAGGAATTGGCCCTCTGGGCCAGCTTCACGAAGAACAGAAAATGATCACCATCATCGAGAGTCTGAATCAGGCTCAAAGCTTGGAGACAGGGCCAAACAATTGTCTTCACAGCCAGCCTCGAAGGTGACCTCGAAAGAAGAAAAATGCAGTTCAACGTCTGGGTCAGTAAGTTCGTGGGTGCCTGGAGTCCCAGATTGGTTTGTGATGCAAAACAAACCTAGGGAAATGCCTACCCAAAGGAATGATGGAAATCAAAGTAGGATGGTTAAGCCTCCTTTGGTGACCCCCAACAACTGGGTATTGCTGAAACACCCAAGAACGAGGGAACCAGATATGGTCCCTGTTATTTCCAGATCACAAAGGAGGAAAATTCAGCGTAGGTACACCCAATACCAGAAGGACCTGAAAGAAAGTGGAGAGAGTTCTTCTGTCACAACCCAAACCCGGCCCTATGGGTTTAGCACCGTAACCGGCCAGTAATCTGAGATTACCGAAGGCCTGCTTAACAGTAGTACAGTAAAACAGAGTTCAGGGCCCGGCGGAAGCCAATACAGTAAATAAATAATGTCCATTGAGCTATGACAGTCTGTATGCCAAAAAGATTTTTCATATATTTATACATAAACAGTACAGAACGGTATGCACAATATTTACAATCATTCAGACTAGGGACTCAATCCCTGCATAACAGTACAGTAAACATTCAGCCTATACAGAACAGTGAGATGGTACAGAAGGGGGAATTGTAAAACACCCCTAAGCCTTAACACGATAGGCTTGGAACCTCGCAGTGAGGCACATAGGCTGGCTTGACAAAACTGGAGTAACCCTGACGCCTCTAGCCGCGGTCTGGTGCCTGTACACCTACATATATATATAAGCAGTGACCTACATATATATATGAGCAGTGAGCTAAAGCCCAGTGAATAACATAAAGCGTAAAGGGGTTTAGAATGAATGTCCTTACAGTAATGAAAACAGTTCATTTCAATCAGTATTTCAGTTGCTCAGTACAGTAAACAGTCATATGTGGTACATCCATTAGCATAACAGTAACAGTAGGTCTTAAAAGACCGAACAGTAATGATGGCCATCAGTCAGTAAACAGTAGTGGTTCCAACGAGGGAACCGACAGAGAATTCTGTCACAGTAACAGTAAGCAGTAGGTGCCAAGGATGCCACAATACAGTTCAGAATATAGGACATACATTCATTCAGTTAACAGTAATCAGTTCAGAAAACAGTACAGTTCAGTTGTTCAGAAAATAATCATTTGTGAACATATCTTTACACATTCGTTACTCACAGAGTTCGGGCTACAGTATGCTAGAGCGTGCCTCTCCAGTCGCCAACCCTACACAATAAACAGATTGAACACACTAAGCTACACAGCGGGGAAAGATAATAACTTAACCCCTAATGCCTCGGTGTGTTCTACATCTATATCCTCAACAAGATGTCTGCAACTAGGCCTAAGAATGCCTAGAATGAGATGAGGATGCAAAGATGCACATTTAAAAGCATTTTCAGAAAAACAGAGTTCCGCTCGAGCGCAGGTTTCCCCGCTCGAGCGGTAATGCAACAAAGGTACACGCTCGAGCGTAAACTTTCCCGCTCGAGCGTACTGTAAAAGTACTGGATGGGTGAAATCTCCGCTCGACGCCCGCTCGAGCGGACTGTAAAACAGTGCAGAGGGATGCTGGATGCTCGGATTCTCCGCTCGAGCGCCAAGTTACCCGCTCGAGCGGGAATGCAAAATCTGGAAAACCCAGATTGCACCTCCAAGCTAAAACTCAATGGTGATATGCTCCCATTTCCAGCATTAAAACCGATCCTCTTGGGCCCATTTTCTGGAAAACATTTGTAAACACATAGAATAACATGGTTCAAAGCTCAATTTGAGAAATCAAAGCCCAAGGGTGTTTAATTCAAACTCAATTTCAAACCATTTTTCAAGAACAAGATGAACATGCAAACATGCATGAATTCAAATCATTTTGAAGCTCCAACTTGATGCTATAAGGAGCCAATTGATCCAAAAACAAGTTGAAAACATGGACTATTACAAAATCATGGACATACATGTACCATTTTACCATGAAATCAACTCACCTCAACAATTCAAACATGCATGCATGAAGTATGTTCTATTTCAGCATATAAAGCTATTTCATGACTCAATCCACTAAATTTAACATGAAACATGCAAGAACAAGCGCAATTCATAAACAAGAGGGTAATTACTCTACCTTAGGTCTTGTAGTCCAAGAAGGGAGCCCAAATATGCAATCTATACTTCAATCCTCTTAAATTTCCAAGCAAGACCAAGCAAAGTGAGATAAAATCTACCTCTCAAGTCTCTCTCTCTCTCTCTATGGTCGGCAAGGCAAGGAAGAAGGCTGAGGAAAATGTTTTGATTCAAGTGTGCAAGGCTCAAATGTGTGTGACATAGTGGCCACTAAGTGTGGCAAAATGGTAATTACGGCAACTATTGCAATTTAACTCATTTTAATCTAATTTAATCATACCTAATCAGTTTTCAGATAAATATACCATAAAATCACATTAATTATGATGATCATAAAACATCAATCAATTTCGGATTCGGCCGCCGATAAGGCCTTCAATTAACAGTTTAAACATAAAACACGAACAGATCAGATAAACAATCAACAGATAAAATGCAATTCAAACAGATGTACTCATTCAATTCAGTTCCAATTTCGGTCAGTCAGTTCAGTACTGTAAGCAGTTCGGTTATCAGTCATAATCAGTTCAGTTTAACGGTAATCAATGTTTATCGGTAATCAATCAGTCATCAATCGGTAAACAATATGAGGGCTGTTACAGTCTCCCCTCCTTAAAAAGAGTTTAGTCCTCTAAACTCGAGTTACCTTCATTCTGGAAGAAAACAGGGTTCAGTGGAAACAGTTCAGGATATCTTTTAGCCATGTCCTCTTCCCTTTCCCAAGTGGCATACACACCACCATGGTTCTGCCAGTCAACTTTCACTAGTGGGATCTCTTTGTTTCTCAGTTTCTTGATCCGTCTGTTTACAATCTGTATAGGCCGTTCCTCGTAAGTGTAGTCATCACTCAACACTACCCGAGTAGGCTCAATTGCATGGAAGGGATCCCGAAGATAATCTCTTAACATCGAAATGTGGAAAACATTATGCATGCGCTCCATTTCAGGAGGGAGCGCAACTTGATACGCCACCGGATTAATTTTCTCAATAATCTCATACGGTCCGACGTATCTTGGCGCTAACTTCCCTTTGACTCCAAAACGAGTCTGGCCCTTCATTGGTGTCACTTTCACAAAAACGTGATCACCCACTTCATATTCTCTGTCCCGTCTTCTGACATCCGCATAACTCTTCTGTCGGCTCTGTGCAGTTTTCAATCTCTGTTGTATCAGTTTCACTTTCTCAGTTGTTTCATAAACAATCTCGGGCCCAAGCAAAGGCCCATCTCCAATTTCTGCCCAGCAAATCGGAGATCTACATTTTCTGCCATACAATGCCTCGAAAGGCGCCATACCAATACTCGAATGGTAGCTGTTGTTGTAGGCGAATTCAGCCAAAGGTAAATGGCTTTCCCAGTTTCCCTGAAAATCAAGGACACACATTCTCAGTAAATCCTCCAGAGTTTGGATGGTCCTTTCTGACTGTCCATCTGCCTAAGGATGATAGGCACTACTCAGTCTCAATTCAGTACCCAATGCAGTCTGTAGACCTCGCCAAAACCTCGATGTAAACTTCGAATCCCTGACAGAAACAATAGACACAGGCACTCCATGCAGTCTCACAATTTCATCAATATAGATAACAGCCAATTTGTCTGCATTATAGATCGTCTTGACAGGTAAGAAGTGAGCAGATTTGGTTAGTCTATCAACAATAACCCAAATTGAATCCATACCTTTTCTGGAGCGAGGTAACCCAACAATAAAATCCATCGTGATATGCTCCCATTTCCACTCTGGTATGGGTAGGGGCTGCAATAATCCGGCGGGTCGTTGATGTTCAGCTTTGACTTGTTGGCAATAAAGACATTTGGACACAAAGTCGGCAATTTCTTTCTTCATTCTTGACCACCAGAAATTCTGTTTCAGATCTTGGTACATTTTCGTATTCCCCGGGTGGATAGACAATTTTGAATTGTGGCCCTCTTGCAGAACTCTTCTTTTCAGTTCAGTGTCATTCGGCACACACAGTCTTTCTTGAAATTTCAGTACATTGTTCTCGAATTTGAAACCCGGTCTCGGCTTAGACTCTCTTTCTTCGATGATCTTTTTCAAGAAGTCATCCAGTTGCTGTTTCTCTTTAATTTCTTCTATCAAGGCTGGTTGAGCAGAAATAGCGGCTAGCGTTCCACCTTGTTCTCTTAAAACAACTTCAATTTCAAATTTTTCAAGGTCACCAAACAGCTCTTTCTGTCCGGTGAGCAAACAGGCTAAGTTGGCAATTGACTTTCGGCTCAATGCATCGGCAATAGTATTGGCTTTTCCCGGATGGTACAGAATCTGTAGATCGTAGTCTTTGATCAGTTCTAGCCATCTCCGCTGTCTCATGTTCAGTTCTTTCTGTGTGAAGAAGTATTTTAAATTCTTGTGGTCGGTGTATACTTCACATGTCACCCCGTACAGATAGTGACGCCAGATTTTCAGTGCAAATACTACTGCAGCAAGTTCCAGATCATGGGTCGGGTAGTTCTTTTCGTGCGGTCTCAACTGTCGGGAAGCATAAGCAATAACTCTCCCATTCTGCATTAAAACACACCCCAAACCCTTATGACAAGCATGACTAAATATGGTAAAACCATCCGTACCTGAAGATTCTTAGGTGGCTTGACAGAGAGGCGGACTCCGAGGCAAACTCTAATGTTAATCCACAATTGCTCACCTACATATATATATATATATATATATATAAAGCGTGAGCTAGCACCCAGTGAATAATACCAAGGTAAAGAAGTTGTGCGAATGAGATTCTTAATTAAGTAAATCACATTAATACTTCTATTCTTTTGGAGTAAATCAATATGTCATCGATAAATACAACAATAAAGTCATCAAGGTATGGTTTAAAAATTCTGTTCATGAGGTCCATAAAAGCAGCAGGGGCATTCGTGACTCCAAAAGGCATAACCAAAAATTCATAGTGTCCATACCTTGTTCTAAAAGCAGTTTTATCAATGTCTTCCGGTATATGCTCCATTTCAGGAGAGAGCGCAACTTGATACGCCACCGGATTAATTTTCTCAATAATCTCATATGGTCCGACGTATCTTGGCGCTAACTTGCCTTTGACTCCAAAACGAGTCTGGCCCTTCATTGGTGTCACTTTCACAAAAACGTGATCACCCACTTCATACTCTCTGTCCCGTCTTCTGACATCCGCATAACTTTTCTGACGGCTCTGTGCAGTTTTTAATCTCTGTTGTATCAGTTTCACTTTGTCAGTCGTTTCATAAACAATCTCGGGCCCAAGCAAAGGCCCGTCTCCAACTTCTGCCCAGCAGATCGGAGATCTACATTTTCTGCCATACAATGCCTCGAAAGGCGCCATACCAATACTCGAATGGTAGCTGTTGTTGTAAGCAAATTCAGCTAATGGCAGATGACTTTCCCAATCTCCTCGAAAATCAAGGACACACATTCTCAGTAAATCCTCCAGAGTTTGGATGGTCCTTTCTGATTGGCCATCTGTCTGAGGATGATAGGCACTACTCAGCCTCATTTCAGTACCCAATGCAGTCTGTAGACTTTGCCAAAACCTCGATATAAACTTCGAATCCTTGTCAGAAACAATAGACACAGGCACTCCATGCAGTCTCACAATTTCATCAATATAGATAACAGACAATTTGTCCGCATTATAGATTGTCTTGACAGGTAAGAAGTGAGCAGATTTGGTTAGTCTATCAACAATAACCCAAATTGAATTCATACCTTTTCTGGAGCGAGGTAACCCAACGATAAAATCCATCGTGATATTCTCTCATTTCCACTCTGGTATGGGTAGGGGTTGCAATAATCCAGCAGGTCGTTGATGTTCAGCTTTGACCTGTTGGCAATGAAGACATTTGGACACAAAGTCGGCAATTTCTTTCTTCATTTCCGGCCACCAGAAATTCTATTTCAGATCTTGGTACATTTTCGTATTCCCTGGGTGGATAGACAATTTCGAATTGTGGCCTTCTTGCAGAACTCTTCTTTTCAGTTCAATATCATTCGGTACACACAGTCTTTCCTGAAATTTCAGAACATTGTTCTCAAATTTGAATCCCGGTCTCGGTTTAGATTCTCTTTCTTCGATGATCTTCCTCAAGAAGTCATCCAGTTGTTGTTTCTCTTTAATCTCTTCAATCAGTGCCGGTTGGGCAGAAATAGCAGCTAAGGTTCCACCTTGGTCTCGTAAAACAATTTCAATTTCAGATTTTTCAAGGTCACAAAGCAACTCTTTCTGTCCGGTAAGCAAACAGGCTAAGTTTCCAATCGATTTTTGGCTTAATGCATCGGCAACGGTATTGGCTTTTCCTGGGTGGTACAAGATTTGTAGGTCATAGTCCTTTATCAGTTCTAGCCATCTCCGCTGTCTCATGTTCAGTTCTTTCTGTGTGAAGAAATATTTCAAACTCTTGTGGTCAGTATATACTTCACATGTCACCCCGTACAGATAGTGACGCCAGATTTTCAGTGCAAATACTACTGCAGCAAGTTCCAGATCATGGGTCGGGTAGTTCTTTTCATGTGGTCTCAACTGTCGGGAAGCATAAGCAATAACTCTCGCATTCTGCATTAAAACACACCCCAAACCCTTATGAGAAGCATCACTAAATACAGTATAACCATCCGTACATGAAGGTAAGGTAAGAACCGGTGCAGTCACTAATCGAGTTTTCAACTCCTAGAAAGCAGACTCTCTTTGGTCAGTCCAATCAAATGATGTCCCCTTCTGAGTTAACTGAGTCAATGGTAAAGCAATTTTGGAGAAATCTTCAACAAATCTTCTGTAATATCCAGCCAATCCCAAAAAGCTTCGGACTTTAGTCACATTTGTTGGTCTAGGCCAGTTCACTACAGCTTCAATTTTCTGCGGATCAACAGAAATCCCATCTTTGCTAACAACATGCCCCAAAAACATAACATGGTCAAGCCAAAATTCACATTTAGACAGTTTAGCATACAGTTTCTGTTCTCTTAAGGTTTGTAGGGCAAGTCTCAGATGATGTTCATGCTGTTCTATACTTTTGGAGTAAATCAATATGTCATCGATAAATACAACAATAAAGTCATCAAGGTACGGTTTAAAAACTCTGTTCATGAGGTCCATAAAAGCAGCAGGGGCATTCGTGACCCCAAAAGGCATAACCAAAAATTCGTAGTGTCCATACCTTGTTCTAAAAGCAGTTTTATCAATGTCATCTGATTTAACTTTCAACTGATGGTATCCAAATCTGAGATCGATCTTAGAAAACACTTTAGCACCCTGTAACTGATCAAATAAATCATCAGTTGATGGTATCCTGATCTGAGATCAATCTTGGAAAACACTTGTGCACCCTGTAACTGATCAAATAAATCATCAATATGTGGCAATGGGTATTTATTTTTCACAGTTACCTTGTTCAATTCACGGTAATCAATGCATAGTCTCAGCGAGCTATCTTTCTTCTTTACAAACAAAACCGGTGCACCCCATGGTGAGGTACTAGGTCTGATGAACTTCTTGTCTAACAGTTCTTGCAATTGCACTTTCAATTCCTTCAGTTCAGTCGGAGCCATTCTGTAAGGAGCTTTCGATATCGGCTGTGTACCCGGAATCACATCAACGGTAAATTCAACCTCCCTGTCAATCAAATCCCCTGGCAGATCATCTGGAAATACATCTGGGAATTCCCTGGCTATAGGAATACAATTCACATCAGTTTTAACACTATCATCAGTAGACACAGTCAGCACAGAACACAGATATCCTTTGCACCCCTTTCTAATTAACTTAACAACTTTCACTGACGAAATTAAATACGGAGGAGGTACTACTCCACTTCCATTAAACACAAATTCAGGCAAACCAGGTGGACGGAAAACAACTTGCTTGGTCACACAATCAATAGTGGCATGATATTTTTGTGCAATTTCTTTCTTCATTCCCGGCCACCAGAAATTCTGTTTCAGATCTTGGTACATTTTCGTATTCCCCGGGTGGATAGACAATTTCGAATTGTGGCCTTCTTGCAGAACTCTTCTTTTCAGTTCAGTATCATTTGGTACACACAGTCTTTCATGAAATTTCAGTACATTGTTCTCAAATTTGAATCCCGATTCTTTTCAAAACATGGTGAAATCATGGACTTAAACATGATTATGGTTCTATTCAATTTCCGTGAGAAAGCATGCGATACATAAGAATGTGTAGACCCCGAATCAATCAATACATATGCATTTTGTGCACAAATAGAGAGGATACCTGACACAACGGTCTCAGTATTTTGCACGTCTCTCGGTACTAGGGCAAACACTCGGCCCTACCTCATGGGCTCTTTCCCGGTAGCTTTGGGGTTAGGCTTTGGTGCTACAGTTGACGCTGCTACACTTGGCGAAGCTTTACTACTGGCTTGTGGGGCAGAGGGGCAGTCTTTAACCATGTGACCCACCTTGCCACATCTGTAACAGGCTCCAGATATTTTGTAGCAGACCCCTTTGTGCTTCTTGCCACACTCAGAACAGGGTGGTATGAACCCACTCCCTTGACTGGGGCTAGTTGTCGACGCCGTATTCTGTTTCTTGTTGGCCGGGTTGTGCTTGCCTTTCTTGAATTTAAAACCCTGCCTCTTACCACGCCATTCTGACGTTGGTGTTTCAGTTTTCAGTGCTTCAATGTTTGACTCGGCCATCAATACCCGGTCGAGAACACCCACATAAGTCGGTAGTTTCAAGACATTTATTCGGTCAAGAATTGCAACATTAAGGCCACCTTCAAATTTTCTGGCCTTCTTATATTCAGTATCCACCATATGCGGTGCATAACGGGCAAGTTCAGTAAATTTTGTTTCATATTTGGCAACCGACGTGGTGCCCTGTTTCAGTTGTTCAAACTTAGTTACTTTCCTATCCCTGACACACTGTGGGAAGTACTTTTCAAAGAAGGACTCCTTGAACTGAGCCCAAGTCATAACAGTATTTGTATCGCGGATCAACATCGACCACCTTCTAGTTTCTTCTTGTAGGGTGAAGGTAGCTAACAATACTTTATTCGCTTCTAAGCACGGGAACACTTCAAATAGTTTTTCTGTTTCAAGCACCCCAGCTTCAGCCTTTAGTGGTTCCAGTCCTCCCTGAAAGGATGGCGGTTTCATCTTGCTGAATTTATGGGTGAGAGCAATAATATCCCCATCATTCACATTCGCATTAGGTTCCGGCTGTACCGGAGGAGGAGGAGGTGGGGGCTGTTGGTTCTGTTGTTGTTCAAGTCTAGCAGTTATCAGTTCCATCATTCTTTCCATTCTTGCCTCGGTAGATGAGGATTCAGGTTCATTTGTATTGTCCATTTCACTATAAGCAGTTATAACAGTTTCAAACATAAGTAGTCATTTGTTTAACAGTTTAACACGTTAGCGTATATTCAGTCATAACATAACCACATACTTATCATGCTCATGAGATGCCCTAATTACTTTTCTAGGACACCCTGTAGCTCATTTGGACACGTGTGTGCGGTATAACTCGTGGTTAAGTATCGCTCTGATACCACTCTGTCACGACCCAAATCCGGCCCTATGGGTTTAGCACCGTAACCGGCCAGTAATCTGAGAGTACCGAAGGCCTACAGAACAGTGGTACAGTAAAACAGGGTACAGGGCCTGGTGGAAGCTAAAACAGTAAATAAATAATGTCCATTGAGCTGTGACAGTCTATATGCAAAAGACTTTTCATACATTATACGCAAACAGTACAGAACAGTATGCACAATATTTACAATCATTCGGACTAGGGATTCAGCCCCTGTATAACGGTACAGTAACATTCAGTCTAAACAAAACAGTAAGACAGTACAGAAGGGGAATAGTAAAACACCCTAAGCCTTAACACGATAGGCTCGGAACCTCGCAGTGAGGCACGTAGGCTGGCTTGACAAAACTGGAGTCAACAGTGCAGAGAGATGCTGGATGCTCGGATTCCACGCTCGAGCGGTACTTCCCCCGCTCGAGGGGAAGTGCAGAATCTGGGAATTCCAGATTGCACCTCCGAGCTCAAACTCACATTCAAATGCATCAAAACCAATCCTCTTGGGCCCATTTTCTGGAAAACATTTATAAACACATAGAATATCCTAGTTTAAAGCTCAATTTTGAGAAATCAAGGCCCAAGGGTGTTTAATTCAAACTCAATTTTTAAACCAATTTCATGAACAATATGAACATGCAAACATGCATGAATTCAAATCAATTCAAAGCTTCAATTTGATGCTCTAAGGAGCCAATTGTTTCCAAAACATGATGAAATTATGGACTTGAACATAATTGTGAACATGCAAGCAATATTTTGCCATGAACTCAACTCAAACTCCAACAACACTAACATGCATGCAAGAAATGAGCTTCAATTCACCATTAATGAACCAATTCAAACATCTACAATTCAAACATAGCTCTATAATTAGGCATGAACCATGCAAGAACTAGCTCAATGACATCAATAAGAAGATGAGTTTCCTACCTTAGTCTTGTATTCAAGGTTTAGGAGCTCAAATATGAAATCTACACTTCAATTCTCCAAGTTGTCCAAGCCAAACTCTCAAGAATTACACAAACTCTCACTCTCTCCCTCTCTAAGGTCGGCTAGAACAAGAGATATGGACTGATGAAATGTTTTGATCAAGTGTAATGAACTCAAAGGTGTATAAGCTAGTGGCCCACTAAGGCTAATTTGGTAAATAAGTCAAACTTCAGCAATTAACTTATTTTAATCTAATTTAATCATACCTAATCAGTTTTCAGATAAAAATACTATAAAATCACATTAATTACGAGGATCATGAAACACTAACCAATTCCCGGTTCGGCCGCCGATAAGGCCTTCAATTAGCAGTTTAAACATAAAACATGAACAGATCAAACAAACAGTCAACAGATAAAATGCAATTCAAACAAATGTATTCATTCAATTCAGTTTCAATTTCGGTCAGTCAGTTAGTCAGTTCAATCATCAGTCATGATCAGTTCAGTTTAACGGTAATCAGTGTTTATCGGTAAGCAATCAGTCATTAATCGGTAAACAGTATGAGGATTGTTACAGATAGTGGCCACTAAGTGTGGCAAAATGGTAATTACGGCAACTATTGCAATTTAACTCATTTTAATCTAATTTAATCATACCTAATCAGTTTTCAGATAAAAATACTATAAAATCACATTAATTACGAGGATCATGAAACACTAACCAATTCCCGGTTCGGCCGCCGATAAGGCCTTCAATTAGCAGTTTAAACATAAAACATGAACAGATCAAACAAACAGTCAACAGATAAAATGCAATTCAAACAAATGTATTCATTCAATTCAGTTTCAATTTCGGTCAGTCAGTTAGTCAGTTCAATCATCAGTCATGATCAGTTCAGTTTAACGGTAATCAGTGTTTATCGGTAAGCAATCAGTCATTAATCGGTAAACAGTATGAGGATTGTTACAGATAGTGGCCACTAAGTGTGGCAAAATGGTAATTACGGCAACTATTGCAATTTAACTCATTTTAATCTAATTTAATCATACCTAATCAGTTTTCAGATAAAAATACTATAAAATCACATTAATTACGAGGATCATGAAACACTAACCAATTCCCGGTTCGGCCGGCGATAAGGCCTTCAATTAGCAGTTTAAACATAAAACATGAACAGATCAAACAAACAGTCAACAAATAAAATGCAATTCAAACAAATGTATTCATTCAATTCAGTTTCAATTTCGGTCAGTCAGTTAGTCAGTTCAATCATCAGTCATGATCAGTTCAGTTTAACGGTAATCAGTGTTTATCGGTAAGCAATCAGTCATTAATCGGTAAACAGTATGAGGATTGTTACAGATAGTGGCCACTAAGTGTGGCAAAATGGTAATTACGGCAACTATTGCAATTTAACTCATTTTAATCTAATTTAATCATACCTAATCAGTTTTCAGATAAATATACCATAAAATCACATTAATTATGATGATCATAAAACATCAATCAATTTCGGATTCGGCCGCCGATAAGGCCTTCAATTAACAGTTTAAACATAAAACACGAATAGATCAAATAAACAATCAACAGATAAAATGCAATTCAAACAGATGTACTCATTCAATTCAGTTCCAATTTCGGTCAGTCAGTTCAGTACTGTAAGCAGTTCGGTTATCAGTCATAATCAGTTCAGTTTAACGGTAATCAATGTTTATCGATAATCAATCGGTCATCAATCGGTAAACAGTATGAGGGCTGTTACATCTTCATTGATCTAGACTGGAGAAAAGAAGAATCGAAAGTCAGACCATACTCTAAAGCCAGTTCTACCAAATGAGGTGGATTGTAGTAGAGAATAGTTGGCCAAGGTTCATTTTGAACTAAAAGTCCGAGAGAAGGATAGCCTAGCAGGGTTGGAGAAAGCTCTGATGGAGAGTGGTAGCGAAACGGAAGAAGAAATTGGTATAAGCCAGAAGAAAGAAATGGTGGAAGAAGAAATGTTCGAAGCTTTCATGGCCGAGCAAACATTTCTGGTTGGAAAACCAGCCAAGGAAAATCATTCGAAGGGACCTGTTAGTAATGAAATACCAGAATGCAGCATGCAGGATGTTTCTAAGGTAATTAACCAAGGTGGCCAAGAGGGGAAACAAGTACAGCCAGCCATCCAGTTTGGTTTGTTTACCACAGTATCAGTGAACATGGTACACATACTACCACAGGAATTCCAAGCTGGAGATGAAAATCAAGAGGGGCAATAAGCTGATCCAATTCCAATCTCTAGTGAAGATTCACAAGCGAGTATGGTACAAGATAATTTCGGAATGGTTACCCCAATGGAAGCTGAGTATGAGAGCGAAGAAGTGGTAAGTATTAACCTCTCGTATCCATTCGAATATCCCTCGAATTCCATGACGCAGCATGTTAAGCCTTTGTACATTAAGGCCTTCTTCGATGGGATACAGTTAAACCGAGTCTTGGTGGATAATGGGGCGACGGTGAACTTACTACCGAAATCTTCCTTGAAGAAATTAGGGAAGAAGAATCCCAGGTTGATCCCAACCAGTACAACCATCGCTGGTTTTGCTGGAGACAAGCAGATGGCCCAGGGAATTCTACCCATCAACCTGAGTATGGGAACCAAGGACTGCATGACGGCGTTTTTCGTCATCGACAACAATGTGAAGTACAATGCTTTACTTGGTAGAGATTAGATCCACACTAATAAATGTGTGCCTTCCTCTTTGTATCAGAAAATGATAATAGCTCTAGGCAATGGGGAGACGGAGGAAATTAATGCAGATCCTCAACCTTTCATAGCTTGTGCAGATTTCGCAAAAGCCAAGTTGTATATTGATGGCGTGGCGCCGCTCAGTATACTGATGGAATTCAAAGGCTCAGCCGAAGTACCGGCTGATGAGGAAGTAGCACACCTGAAGCATTTAGTCCAGGAGAGTGCTCATGAAGAGCTAGTTGTTAAAGATGACAATGATGCCTGGTTATAGGCAGCAAGATGAAGCACCAGAAGCCAGGTCTTTGGCTTTAGTTAAGTTTTCAATATTGGATATAAAGTCAATAGTCCAGAAAGTACGAGGGCAAGAGAAAGAAGTCATGACAATTGGCTGCAAGTGGGAGCAGCAACAAGCCAGAGTTTTGACCCTTGATAAATACTACGCATTGGACATAGAAACGAAAGTCCAAGAAATACAGGAAGAAGAAACCTTGTGGACAGACTTTGTCTATGAGGAGGAGAATAAAGAGGACCAAGCAATTTACAAGCAAAATGAGATGAAATTCACTCCTCTAGTTCCTCTCTCTCTCTCTATGGTCGGCAATGCAAGGAAGAAGGCTGAGGAAAACATTTTGATTTAAGTGTAATGAACTCAAAGGTGCATAGGTAGTGGCCCACTCAAGGGCAAGGTTGTAAATAAGTCCAATTCATGTAATTAACTCATTTTACTCTAATTTAATCATACCTAATCGATTTTCAGATAATTATACCATAAAATCACATTAATTATGACGATCATCAAACACCAATCGGTTTCTAATTCGGCTGCCAATAAGGCCTTCAATGAGCAGTTTAAACGGAAGACACGAACAGATCAAATAATCAATCAAACAGATAGAATACAAATTAACATACAAACTCAGTCAATTCAGTTCCAGTTTTCAGTCAGTCAGTTCAGTACTTTAACCAGTCCAATTATCAGTCATAATCAGTTCAGTTTAACGGTAATCAATGTTTATCGGTAATCAATCAGTCATTAATCGGTAAACAGTATGAGGGTTGTTACAGCATCGATTTTAGAAACCTAAATCTGGCAACTCCAAAAGATGAATATCCTATGCCTATAGTAGATCTGCTGGTGGATAGCTCAGCAGGACATCAAATTTTATTAATGATGGATGGGCACTCAGGCTATAACCAAATCTGCATTGCGGAGGAAGATGTTCACAAGACAGCATTTAGATGCCCTGGGAATATCGGGACCTTCGAATGGGTTAAAATGCCGTTTGGCTTAAAGAATACCGGGGCCACATATCAGAGGGCTATGAACACTATCTTTCATGACCTTATTGGTGGGTATTTAGAATGTTATATTGACGACATTGTGGTTAAATCCCAAACCATGGAGGAACATCTGTTTCACCTAGAGGCAACCTTTGAAAGAATGAGAAGGTTCAAATTGAAGCTTAATCCTCTTAAGTGTGCTTTTGGCATATCATCTGGAAACTTCTTGGGCTATGTAGTACACAAGAAAGGAATACAGATCGACCAGAATAAAGCCAAAGCCATCATTGAAGCCAGACCTCCATCAAGTAAGAAAGAATTACAAAAGTTCCTTGGACAGGTTAATTTTCTTCGAAGATTAATTTCTAACACTGCAGGGAAAACTAAAGTTTTTTCTTCCTTATTAAGGCTGAAAGATGAAGAGGAATTTGTGTGGACAACGGAGCATCAAAGTGCTTTCGATGGAATCAAAGCCTACTTGGCCAACCCTCCAGTACTGATGCCACCAAATAGCGTTAAGCCTTTGAAGTTGTACATAGCCGCAGCAGAAGATTTATTGGGAGCTTTCTTAGCCCAAGACAATGAGGAAGGCAGGGAGCAAGCTGTTCATTACCTTAGTAGGTTTTTAAATTCTTGTGAATGTAAATATTCAGCTGTAGAAAAGCTTTGCCTTGCGCTGTATTTTGCTGTAATGAAATTAAGATATTACCTTTTGCCTACAACTGTCTTGGTAATTGCAACCACAGATTTGGTTAAATACATGTTATCTAGACCTATATTGAGGGGAAGAATTGGCAAATAGGTATTAGCCTTGTCAGAATTTCACTTAGAATATGCGCCCCAAAGGGCAGTGAAAGGACAAGTTTTAGCCAATTTTTTGGCAGACCATCCATCTCAAACAGAGAGTCAAGAAATAATGGAACTCAGTATGGCTAGTGTCGAACCATGGCAAATGTGGTTCGATGGATCGAAAGCCAATGGCCTAATTGGAATTGGTATAGTAATCAAGTCACCACAAGGAATAGAAACCACACATGGTTTCAGAGTGGATGAAACTGCTTGTTCTAATAATCAAGCTGAATATGAAGCTTTGATAGTGGGATTAGAAATTCTTATTGGGTTACAAGTACATGCAGTTGACATATTTGGAGATTCTCAATTGGTCGTTAACAAAGTAAAAGGGATTTTCAAGTGTCAAAGTATAAGTATGCTGCCATATTGTGTCGTCACATTACATTTGCTCTCTCAATTTGAAATAGTAAATGTAACTTATGTCCCGAGATTCTTGAATAATAGAGCTAACGACGTGGCACAGAAAGCTTCGAATTTCAAGAGTAAAGATGGTACCCATTGGGATGTAAGCCAAACGACATACCAAAAACCTATACCTCCCTTGAGTGAGAGGAACATGGTCCTGGAAATCAACTATAATGATCTGCAGGAACAGGATTGGAGACATCCAATAATACAATACTTGGCTGGCCCATCCTCGAAAGCCAGCAGAAGAGTTAAATTGCAATCTGTGCAATATATCATATACAACAATGATCTCTACAAAAGAGGGGGAGATGGTCTATTGTTAGAATGTTTAGGGCCAAAAGAAGCATTAATAGCTATGGCTGAAGTTCACGAAGGTATCTGTGGTGCACATCAGCCTGGTGTAAAAATGAGATGGCTGCTTCGAAGACATTCCTATTATTGGCCGACTATCCTTAAAGATTGCATAGAATATGCAAAGGGCTGCCAGGCATGTCAAAAGCATGGTACAATAAGGCATGTGCCCATAACTGATCTACATGCAGTAGTAAAGCCTTGGCCATTCAGAGGATGGGCCATGGATATGATGGGGAAAATACACCCTCCCTCGTCGAAGCATCATTGTTTTATTTTGGTGGCAACTGATTATTTCACCAAATGGGTCAAAGCCAAACCATATAAAGCTATGGATCAGACGGAGGTTATTGGGTTCATTAAAGATTTGATCCATAGATTTGGCATCCCACAAACGATAACGGTCGAGCTGAGTCATCTAACAAGTCCTTAAAAAAAGGAATACAAAAAGTTGTGGAAGATAATCCAAGAGATTGGCACAACTTATTGTTAGATGTACTATGGGCTTATAGAACTTCCCCAAGGTCAAGCACAAGAGTCACTCCTTATGCCTTAGTTTATAGGCATAATGCAGTGTTACCAGTGGAGATCAATGTTAAATCCTTAAGAGTAAGATGCCAAAACCAGTTGGATCCTGAGCAGTACTATCAAAGTATGTGCTTGGAATTAGAAGATATAGATGAAGCTAGAATTTTGGCATTAAATAGCATTCTCTTTCAAAAGAAGAAAGCAGCCAAAAATTATAACAAGAAAGTCAAACACATTGGCTTCGATGAAGGTGATTTGGTGTGGAAAACAATACTCCCAATAGGGATTAGAAGCCATAGATTTGGCAAATAGTCACCTAACTGGGAAGGACCATATCAAATTCATAGAGTTTTGCCTTTTGGGGCATACCATTTGAAAGAT